>CABEEJ010002727.1:52816-102044 GCA_901482245.1 Timema douglasi
GGGGTCAAAGAAGGATTATGTGGTTTATGGATGAATCTTTAAAAAAAATCTGGTTTCACTCATCAGAGGTACATAATATTATACAGGAAATCGAGATCGGAACAAGTAGAATAAACACGGCTGCCAGCGTGATTTGGGTGTTGTTCAATTCTCTCCAAGCAGCCATTTTTACCAGTAGTAGCCATATATAATGGGTGAAATGTGTTCCTCTTTCCATTGTAAGAGGCATAATGTGTGTTCCTATCTTTATTTCCATCAATAAAAGTGTTATTGAAGTTTATGCAGCTAAGAAACTACAAACACCAACGAATGAAACCAGGTTTTTGTCTGAATGTATATGCTTTTCCTTTGAAAATAAAAATATGCAATTTAAATATAATTTTATTTCTTCAAATAATTAGTTTGTTTCAGTAACTTTAAATAACCAACACAGTTATGATAGTGATAATTAAAAGAGGTGGGTGTCGAATCAAAATTTTACGAATTTCAATCTCGAATTTATCTTTGAATCCTTAATCTTCAATCAGAATATTGGAATAATTATGAACATAACTATCTAATAGACTATAAAACACAAATCACAGGCCTGGTTGTTGAGTTCATCCTTTAATTACAATTGGTTCCAAAAAACCAGAAGTAGTATTAGAGCTCTAAGACAAATTTCACTTGAAAGATTTTTTTATTTTTTCAACTGTTTGACTATTGAATATTATATTTAAGGATTCGAGAGCCCATCCTTAGTAATTAGATTTTAATTTTATATAAATAAGATGGACAATTTATTTTTAAATACCTATGCCAAATGCGCTATGGAGATTAATGCAATCAATGTCACCAGAACTAAGGATATGGGTAGGAATTTTACAACACTACGTCAGGTAACAAAGTAAACATTAAAAATGTTCATTTTATACATTTCATTAGATATAACTCTTAAGTTTTATTTCACACAGAAAATGGTAAATATAATTTTAAAATATGAAGAGCTACACAACTCAGTATGAAAATTCTCTGAAAACCATCACTGGAATGAAAAATACAAAAAAAAAAGTATATATATAGTACAACATGACACATTTAAATTTCCAAAAGTCACTAGGGTTTGTGTTCCCCCCATTTCTAAGATTCAGTCGAATTATGTTAAAGAGAACTTAAAAATGTCACCAAAAATTGGGAGGCAAAATGGGTGTGCACATTCAACACATATTTTATGTTGTCATTGACTTGTTTGTTGAAATATGAACACTAAACAAGAACAAACAAGTTAAGATAATTACGATCGACGTGAACCAGTGACCTTCTCAATAAAGATTACAACAGCAAAAGATATATGTAAAAGTCCATAACTTAAGCAAGTTAATCTATCACGTTAAAAATAAAGAAGCACATCTTCCTTGAACAGTTTGTCACTCACGTCGTACACTTTTTATTGAGTGTCTTCTTATGTCAAAATGTTGGTTAACGCCCGCCAACAAAAACAAACGACTTACAAGGAGTCGTTCTTCCTCAAACCTCACATGTAAATAAAATTGAATCTGGAATAAAGAAAAAGAATAAAAAAAGATACATTATACATTTTCTTTACTAATTCAAAGAGATTCAAATAAATATGAAAATAGCTTAGTGGTTAACAGGAGATTTATCAACTTTAAAGAATGGAAGCAAATAAAGGAAAGAGAGAAAGAGAGAAAAAAAGAGGCATTTTATTAAAAATAACCCAGCCAGAGGCTAGAAAGAGTTTTTTTAGCACCATATCTTACTGCCTGTTCAGATCATACACATATGTACCAATTATGCTAATGAGTTGATGAGGAAGGTTAAATTTAGAGGAAGTGTACCCACATCTGTGTGGAGGAAGAGTGGTAAGCCATTTAGGAAAATACACCTGGTCGGGTTCAAACTCCTATCTCGTCATCGGCAACCAGTCTAATACGAGAGTGATGACTTAGACCATGTGGCCACCAAGGTAAGTCATAGAAACAGATGGTAATGAAAGTGTATCGTCTGAACTGCCACAATAAACACCTATTGGGCAAGTATTCACCAGGTTTATATATGTAAGTCCAAAGTGCAGTACCTGCAAAGGGCCTGAGGCAAGGAGGAGATGATCGGCCCGTAACCCTGGGCGTTGTCATAAAGTTCAAACAATGGAGCGGCCACTAGCTTGTAGTTCTTAGGAACAGCAAAAAGAGCTGCAAAAATAAACAACACAGTTCAGAAATGAACAAAAAACACACATGCAGAATAAACGGGAGTCAGTGGCCCAGGACGAGCACTCCATGGTTGACCACCTGAAGAATAATAAAGCAAACACCTAAGTCGCAAATAAGTTTTTATTAAAAAAAAAACAATAAGTAGTTGAAAGTATTTCCAAATAATTTTTAAATGTTAACAATATTTCTACAAACATTATTTATTCACATAGTGGTGCAGAAAAACTACCTTTGTTTATAAACTAAATTTTTCAAATTTATTTATATATGTCCACTTAGCACTTTGTCCACATAATAAGAAACTTGAAAAACAAATTAAATACAAAGTAAATCATTTTATACAATTAAAATTATAAATAAACTTTGATAATCATCTTTTAATACAATTTCTGCAAAGGCTATTATACTTAATTGTCTTTTACAAGTGCCGATTTAAACAGGATGGCAAATGAAATGACATTAAGCTAGAAAATACGATTTATAATTGACTGTATCATGCAATTACGGACTTTATTTAGTGTGAGCTCTAGATTAAAACTTAAAATCTTTATGATGGTAGAGTTGAAAAGTTTCCCTAACCTAAAGTCCATAAATGTATAAGCAATTTAAAATAAATGACAAATCTGCCAAACATGTTTTTTAACAATAACTTTTACGAGAGACGTTTAAGCAATGTGAACTATACAACCATTTTTTCCATTATACAATATGTTAATATATGTCAAATTTTAATTCATACAAACACTGTAAATAATTTATGAAGTTAAGTTTATAATCAGATATATTTTATGGGGACAGATGGTTGGGGGAAGGGGGTGAAGAGAAAGAGCTACTCTTGCAATGGAATTATTAAACTTTCCTAGAAGGTATAGATATTTTCATAACTGTCTTAAGCATTATTTAATAAGTTGTTTGATATTTTAAAATCTAGTTTTCAACAAAATGTAGGCTAAAATTATCAGCAGGTTTCTGATCAGTTAAAATTTATGGTTTAAAGATTTTTTTAACAAAGCTTTATGCACAAATGTGTACTTCTGAGATTAAAGTAAAAGGTTAAAAACCTGGATATAGTCACCCTCTAACAAATAAGTCGTGTGTGTATAGGGTCACAACAGAACATTTTAAGATGTGTGATTGTTTCGTAGGGTTTTATGTACGTTATTACACATTTTTTAAAATAATTTTAAACCTAAAATTTAGAGTTTTTAACTGGTCAGAACTTTGTCTGCATCTCAGTATAAACAATATTAAAAAATATCAAACCACTTCATAAATATTTCAGGATTTCTAAATGTCTCCAATGATTCTCCAGTGTCTCCGAAAACCCTTAAGATGTTTTTTATATCTATGATTGTTATTTAGTACAAATTCAATTTATAACATTGTAAGCTACTTTGTTAAAATGAGATATAAAGTACTATACTATGGCGACTATTTCCCCATTTCAGAGGAAAATGTGCATTTTTTTTCAACATTCACTTATTTGACAATAAAAGTCGAATCAGGGTGTGAATCAATGGGGGAACCAACGAGTAGAGAAAGTATCAGGGTCATCTCTAATAGTGATATTCCCTCCCCCACACCTCATAATTTGGATTGAAAATTATTTTCAAATAAAAACAGCAAAACTAGAAACTATTTTTAATTTTTAGGGGTCAGCCACAAGCCACGGAGTTTTTTTCACTTTAAAGTGTCTTACTACCACTTCAGGTTTTACATATATGTTCTTACTATGTTAACAAACTAAGAATGAGAAAATATGAATTTAGAGGAAGTGTACCGACATTTGTGTAGAGGGAGAGTGGAAAACAATTTTGGAAAGACCATCCTCGGTACACCCAACCGGGATTCAAACCTCAATCTCCCTGTCATCGGCAGTCTATTCTAACACAAGAGCGACGCCTTTGAGCATGTGGCCCTCCAGGACCAGGTTGTAACGTTGTCGAGTGATGGAGGAGGTGTGAAGGTGAGCTCTAATGTATACAGGAGTTAACATGGGGAGTGTGTGAGGATGGATACATCAGTGTTACTTAGCACATATGTTATACCTTCTGGTGATGAAAAAAATAATATTATTGTTAATGTGTTCATTGTTAATAAATCTACTTATCAATAACTTCTGAATTAATACAGTGGATTTTTGGCATCACATCTTACTACCAAATCATACACAATTTATAGAGTTGAAGATGCAAGTTAATGATATTCACTCTAGCTGTGTAAAATTACATAACACAGGTTGGAGATGGAAGGCTAAATGTTTAGTAGTTGGTTTCATGGGTGTGCGGAGAGTCAAATAAGGTACGGAAAAAGTGTTACGTTGTTTATGGATGACCCATTACATTGGTTTATCACTTCATTTATGAGCCTGGATCTGGCCTCCCACACTTAATTTCAATGTAACTCAGGAGTACAAGACTAAGTACATGGAGTTAGTGAGAAATACCAAGATCAATAGTTTATACATTCTTCACATTCCTTATCTTATAATTTAATTTACACCCAGTCTATGAGAGTATGAAAAGTGGTTCAGAAGATAAATGAAGCTATTGTTTTTAGGTCTGAGACCTGGTTGAAGGAATAGTATCACATGAAGTTATGGCTGTCGTTGAAACAACCATCATTGAATAGCTCCAAATTTAATGCGATGTTTTTCTCCCAAAAATGTTCTCTTATTAGAGATGCAGCCTAACATTTTTCACAAAAAAGCAAATTTCATGGGATCCATTCATCATACACGTTTAATAATTAAGAGAGAAAAAGAGAATTTCCACCCTTAAGTGTCCCCGAACTGGTAATTCAATAGGTCAGTGTTAGTTGGCGGCAGAATCTGTGCTGTGTTACTGATATTAAAAAATCACTTATGACAGATCATCAAGTGAATGATCGGTGTTTTAAGTAAACAAGGGGCTCAAAAATAAGCTACATAAAGCTAAAATAAAACTGGGTCTGATTTGTTAAGTTTTTTACCTCGAGAAATTTTTATGGCCTTTTATTTTCATCCAAAACTCCTTCAAAATGTTAGGTTCATGTTATGTGCAAAGCCGTAATATATTCATAATTCAGGCTGATACAGTATTTTTCTTCAACGAATCTACATCCCAAAAACAATAGCTTTAATTCAAACACCAGCTGTGAAAAGCCGTTTGAAAAATTAATTGTTTGTTGAACATTTAAATAATCATGCACAACTGATAAGGCAATGTGAATTAGATAGTAACAAGACATATTACAATCGTTCTCCATACAATGCTGTTGATACCTAAGAAGCTTCTCCCACAAGTATAACTGAAAAATGATAATAAAAAAAAAGAAATAAGTGAAACAACTTTAGTTGACAACAAACCAATTCTACTGATGAACAATAAAGAGGCAGCTCATTTTTGAATTTAAATTTTTTACTAAAAATGTGAGGCATCAATAAAATTAGTTGATCCAATTGTTATTGACAGCACCTTTTTTATAATTAAAAATATATTTTGTTTCACTAAATTTACTATGATGTTGCTATAAAATTATCACAAAGTAAAGCAGGAAGTAGGTGTTGAGGTGTACAAAGCTTAGAAAACTTGTGTTTGCTTTAAATATTCCTCGGCTTAGACTTTAATCAAATAGGGGGAAAAACAGCTTTGGAAAGCTTTCAATAATATTGAAAGTTATAGTAAACACAATAAATCTGAAATAACTAATTACATGTTGAGATTGTTTTACCAGCCTAAGGCATAATAATATGTTAATCAGGTTTGCAATATAATATTTAGCACCGCATCTTACTACCCATTCACTTAAATACTAATTATGCTAATGGACCTAGGAATTAGGAAGGTTGATTATAGACGAAGTGAACCCATATTTGTGTGGAGGGAGAGTGGAAAACCATTCAGGAAAAATCACCCATAGTTCACCTGATGAAAGGGTGTATTGAGGTGGAATAAATAGAACTAGCTCATCATAGGGATAGGTGGCGTACTTTGGAGTTCCCAATGCCCCACAGTAAGTTAACTATTAAAGTGAGTATACATAAAAATTAATCTTATTTATTGTAGCTCAAATAAGTTTTGTAATCTTTTAAAATCTATTTATTTTAGTTTTCAAACCATGTTCTTTGTGTTGTTCTGGAAAGACTGGGGTACAGAGAGTATAGGAAGCAAGACTGATATGGTATGGGCATGTAAAGAGGATGGAAAAGGAAAGCATGCTAAAGAAAACGCAGGAAATGTGTGTAAGAAAAGACTGCAAGGGAGGCCGAGAAAGAGATGGAAGGATCAAATAACAAGAAATGTACAAATGAGAGAATGGAAGAAATTAAATGAGGAAGAATAGTGGAAGGAGAGGCATTTAACTTAACTGACCCGTCCGCAGGCTGGAAACAGTTGATGAAGTTCTCTGTGAAAATATTAGTGCTATTTTCTTTCAAAGCTATTTTTTTCCCTATTTTAATAAATAATTAATTTTTATTTAAATAGTTTTCTTTTAATCACGGTTTGGGGATTTAATTTGGCCTACCTTTTTGTCCCTAGTAATAAACCACTGTGTTGTGAAGGAATTTTTATGTAAAGAATAAAAGGTATTCAATCAATTCCCTTAAAGTGTTAATCTATTAGGAATAAAATTTCTCATTTCATATCAAAAGGACGTGTTTGTCAACAAAAATTATGTCATGCAGCGTTAAAACAGTTAGGAAATATATTGAGAAGTAATACAAAATATACATTAACATACATGATCAAAACAGGTCTATTTGAAAATATTTTGTCTTGTTCAATCATAGACTAAAGAAATAAAAGGCAACTTTGATGACTATAACATATACTAAAAGTCAACATAATTGTATTTATATTTAGTTGTACTAACATGAACTAAACTACTAAGTGAAAGATACCAGAAGTTAACACAATAAAATACAAGATTTAACCACCAGAAATGTTGTAGTTTGGCCCTTCCAAAATCAACATTAAAATCATCTTGATTGTTGAGAATATATCAATTTTATTTACTGTTTGCAATTTTTATAAAGTTTTACATAAAAATAAATAAGTAAATTGTGACATAGTAATTAATATTTCATGTTTACAAATTCATATTTTGTATTTTTTTCATCGATTAATCGAAACAAAAATGTGTTGGAATAAGACACAGCTTTGCTCTAAGTCCCCAATACATAACATTTCTTTAAGGAAAACCCATTTTCCCTAGGTGAGGTCTTTTGTTATATTTGGAAGAAGGTACAGGAAAGGTGGATAGATTTATATGTTTTCTATCCACTTTTCCTGTATCTTATGGTAATGCAACGAATTTCAGTTATTTTTGACCGTACCACATTTCTTTTACTTCAGTAAAATGTTTATAACACCCTTGCCATAATTTAATTACATAAATCCAACATTTAAAATGTCCCATCTAATAATAATAATTAGGGATAAAGTGTATAGCCACACAAAGGTAGGAATTCGACAGTTACTAAAGCTAATTTAAAACATCAATGCCAAATAAGATTATTTGAAAATACCATTTTTGCCAGACCATATAAATGTCAATAAAATAATACTAAAGTTAACTAATGTAAGGTGGATTTCCTTAAAGAGATACAGTCCAATTTTAAAGGAACAACCTTAACTGACAGGAAAGAAACTAGATCTACTGTATTATTACGTCAAGTTATGTGATATGTAGTTGTCACTTTTGATAGATATTATCAATACTTTTAAAATAACACTACAAATATAGTACAACTTTATTAATGTGGGCCACAAACATATGTTTGTCTTATCTAAACAAATAGTTCTGTTTTGTATCTGTTCCAGACCTGTCGTATTATGATTACACAATACCATCTAATCATATGGTTTGTTAAGGGAATTCTCATTTCAAAGATTCCAATTATAGTTATTTTCCTTTTGAAATCAAGTTATTTTAAAGATATGCAATCTTAGGCCTACATTTGGTATTTTGATTTTCAACCAACAGTCAAACCTAACATATTAATGATACAACTTCCCCTTTATTAATTAATTGTTATCATAGCTTGAACCTAATCACCTACATAACATATGGATGACCTCTTAAAAAAAGTGAGAGAACCAAATATTATTTATCAATGATAAGAAACTTTGAGTTTAAGCATGTTTTACAAAAAGTAAAAATAACTTGCAACATGTATTTCCAATAAATTGAGTTCTACTAAATTTATTAGTCAACATTTAATTTAACTTGGTTTGAAAATTGATCTTAAACGATTAATGAGTAAGAAATGTATTAAAGTAGTGTAAAATCACTAATATGTTAAGTTATAGGGAAGGGAGCTAGCCTGGAAAGACAATAATAGTTCCAGATTAGCTCTCTTAGAATTGACTTTCATTTTACTACTATTCCAATGCAACATCAAAATATAGATATAATCCATTGCAGAATATAAGTGGGAGGGATTAGACAGCTTAGAAGAATGCACAAGCATTAATACAAATCAGAAATGGTAAAAATTCTTGTGTAGTAGCCCTTCTCCAAAGTACCTGGCCGGTAATGGACCCTTGACATCCCTGTCCACAGCAAAACAGACTATTTGAACCTGACAATCTGCAATGAGACAGATTTTTGAGTTTTAACTGTGGTTTAAATTAGGAGGGATAGCCAGAACACTTACCTAGGTGATACTGGAGTAGAAATTGTTTAGATATAACACTAAAAAACACATAAAAACATTTTTAAGGACAAGCTTTCATGGTCACAGACAGCTTCATCAGGTCAGGAGAGTAGATTGATGCTTTTGGTTGAGCTGTAAGGTTGACTGTCCACAGCTGACAACCTTACAGTTCAACCAAAAGCATCAGTCTACTCTCCTGACCTGATGAAGCTGTCTGTGACAGTGAAAGCTTGTCCTTAAAAATGTGTTTTTTAGTGTTATATCTAAACAATTTCTACTCTTAAACCATGATTTAGCCTAGTGCTCTATACCACATAACCTGAGTTTTAACTGTGAAATTTTAAACCCTAATTTTACTGGTGTGTTGATCCTAACTGACCTATCTTATGATGGATTATTTTGTCTTTTTTTGTCTATCTAATAGACATATATTTTGCAAAAATAAGTTTCCCTGCGAGCAGGTGTTACTTTACTTAACAAACTTACATGATTAGCTTGGATTTTGCCAGTCACTTATTTTTAAATGAACAATTTGTATGTTAGATAAACAATCCTCCTTCAACATCATATTAAACATGGTATTACAATACTATATAAATTTATCAGTCTGATTTTAGGATATTATTTATTCAGTTTTTTTAGATGCAACTTAATATGTACACTAACAAAGAGGTGATCAATGCATCAAATTTAAAAAAAAATGATAATGATGGAAATGTGGTACATCCCTTTGCTTGGTAGTGTACATTTAATGACTTACACATCATACAAAATTAATGTTGGGGCTTTTTGAAAGCATACACAAACCTATGGAGCGACACATCAATACATTTTTAATTAAGGTTTCTGGCCGGTAATTAGTGTCAAAGTTAAGTAACCCATCAACAAATTCTACAAATTCCCCACAGCGTGGTATATAAAAAACAAAGTACAGCCATAGTTTATAAACAGTAATAGAAAAAAAAATACAATCTTGTGTTGGCCTACCCTTCTCCGCAAGTTGCACAAGAAACAGCCTCTTGTGTTCTTTAGGCTTGGTGATGTGTGGTGGAACATACGGGTATTGCGGAGGTTCAAAGTTTGGCCGCCACCAGTTCCCTATTGTGTCCTCAATGATCCATTCCTGCTTTACACCATCTTGCCTGCCAAGAGTCTGCAAGCAAGCAACATAACAGCACACCGCACAATCGCCCGCCAACACACATACACGTTCTACGTTCCCTTAAAACAGACACACAACTCTATGACATTTATTTTGTGCAGTTCCACAAACATAAGGATTCGACCTGAAGATTATCCCAACAACGTCATATTTTTTCAGAGGTTTATTATCATTCGTTATAATTTGTTTTAAATAATGTGCATATTTATAAAGCTTGTTTTAACAAGTGATTAACATGAGTTGAGTCATTAAACTATGTAATACTTATGTAGTACTTACAATGAACTCCAAATAACATGTACGTTACATTTACTTAAGATAGGGCCATAGTGTATTCCTACAAGGTAAACGAAGTGTACAATGTAGGGACTACACTTTTTATTTAACTTCTAGCTTCGAGTGATTTTAATGTTACTTGAGAGGATATCAAAAGATGCGTTGAGATCTTTTTTCATAGTACTTGACTGTGAAAATACATTTAATACAAAAAACAAATTTTAATATTCATAATTATTCAAAACAGACTCAAAAATAAGTACTATATAACATCATTAAAATATTAAATTGTTGATTTATCTTTATTGTAACATTACAGTAATCACACCGTAGTATTGAATTAATGCCTATTACTGGAATTAGTATGATAGTATCATTGAACAATAAAAATAAAATAGTAGTCAAAATAATTACACGACAGGAAATAATGGTACAATGTAGAGTACAAAATAAAATAAAAATTAATACATAAATAATTTTTTTTTCTTTCAAATAATTTCAAAATATTTATATAAATAAAAAACAGTACAGATTTTCTAATGAATGTTTTTTTTTGTTACAAAATGTTTCTTTAAAACCATCATACAGAAAACTGTAGAATTAAGTCTGCAAAATATTTTTGAATAAGTTGGCCAAGCGCAAAATCTATTAATTCATTATTGTTATACAGAACAGGATATTTCTAGTATTAAAGCAGAGACATATATTATAAAGAATGTTTTATTTATAAAATTAAGTTGTGCGTATTTGGGAAAGTAATTTTAAACTATTGCATAATATGATTAATTTTTTATAAACAAATGAAATTGTAATAGTTTTTAAGTCCACAGTAAATTTGTGGAAATGAATGGCCTATGATAAATTGAAACAAATTATTTGAGACACACAAAAATATTATTTAGACATTTAAAATAAGCAATGGTTTGCGATGCAATATAGAAAAAAAAAGTTGAGTTAATGCACAGGCTTGCATCCATCTTAAACATAAATGGATAAGTTGCCGAAATAAATATTTTTCAAATACTCTGTAATATGATTGGTAATATTAAACAAAATACAACCAAACACATAAATATTTTCTTCTCTGTCAATTTATCAGGATTTAATAAATGTTATTTGACAAATATGTTAAATAATTTTGAAACCATTTGTAATATATAAACAAAAAATATGGATGGAGCATTTATACAATAATATACAGTAATGTGGTTACTAACAAGCATTTAAGGGGTTGAAAAAATGTTGAGATAAATTTAAATATGAATATTGAATTCTATATAAAAAATAACAAAGGAAGTAATCTACAATATTAATATTATATCTAATTTCTACTATGTACTCAATTTTTAATTTGATAGCATTTAAAAATGTGCAAATCAAGAACATTTAGACTAACTTAAATCAAACGGCCCCAAATTATTTATAAGTAATGTAATAAAAGTTTGTTTTCAATATTTAAACTAACTTAAAAGAACATCATCAATAAAGTTTAAATATTATAAATGTATAGTAAAAAAAAGGCATCAAATGTCTTCCTCGATGTTTATTAAATTTATAATACAATATCTAACAAAACATATTTTACAATAGCTCAATGTACAAACATAATGTATTTGAACATTAAAGGTTAGCTATTATAATACATGAAAATTGAATTTATATTAGTAAAAAAACTAACAGGTGGAAATAGTGAAGAAATCTAGAAAAAGCGGGTAGAATTTCCTCTGTACTTTTCCTTCTTGCATTTGTTATTGGCAAGAAGGTGAGGAATATATTCAATTTCCATGTTTTATAATATACTGTAATATATATCCTGGGTCTCATATTAAACATTTTAAAGGTTAAATGATGTTTCAGAAAATTCATGTATGGTAAAACAGAATTATCACGTTTCATAAATAATACCAAAACAGGAGTTACCCATTTACAGGGAAATATTTTGTATGTAAAATCTAACACAAAATGTATATGAACAAGCACATACTATCCATGCAAAAAATCACCACCACCCTAAATTTAAATTTGGACTACAAATAGAGCGCTTATACTCGATTACCGACGCATAAAATTTCAAGTTTGTGCAATAAATTGTTCAGTATGAATGTGTAACCTACCCTATAAATGACATATTATGTCAAACTAGTCCTTTATTGTACCATACGTATTTCATAAGATCAAGTTTTATTTCATTAGTTTGACAACAGAGGTCAGCAGAATACGAAATGTAAAGTCTCTCAAGTGCCCTTTTTGCATAGAACACTTATCTGCAGCCTTTATCTAATAATTGAGGTGGTTGTTATTCAGACAGTGACTATAAAGATGAACATTTGTATTAGGTAATTGGAAACACTTATACTTACGGTAACATATACATTTTTGAAACGCCGTTATTTGCTCAAGGCCTTGTTCTTTTCTTATTTTTCATGAGGCCACACATTTTTATAGAAGTTCAATTTTAATTTTGTCACATTAAAAGGTATATACTAACTATTTAGTTTGATTTTATCTCAAATCACTTGAGTTTACTGGTTTCTCTACAAGAAGGGCACATGCATGGCTTTTTAATTTTACTAATTTTAATTATTTATTGTTAATTCAGAGTTTAAAATATTTTCAAAAAAGGTGTTTAAAAAACTATCTTTATTATGGCATAAGCCTCATTATTATTATTATTATTATTCAGGATGATTTAATAAAATTATTAGAGTTTGTATTTTCAACATTGATTTTTTCACATCTAATTTTTGGAGATGTGCCCTTCTTGCACCCAATCTGTCAATTAGGCTGTTATCAAGTGAAGAATTCAGAAAATTGCAATTTATGGTTATCGTGTATTTATGAATATAATTTCCTGTTTAATAGCCTGTGAGATGGGCCCCAATAGCATTAAAGTATAAAATGAAATGCCGAATTAAATAGCAAAGCTATTATATTTGTTAATTACAGCAAAAGCTACATCTAAGGGCCAGTCTTATGATACCGCATAAATATTGCTATCGGGAGGTTAAAGTTAGCTACCAGATAAAGGTTATCAGCCACTTTAATATTATACATATTATGAACCGAATTTATCTGCCTGATAGTTATCTGTAGGATAATATTTTTTGTGTGCATAAAATGTAAGGTTGGTACTCTTTTTACTGGTGCGTGCAAGAGTACAACCTGGGTAGTAGCTACAATGCTCAACATTTATTAAATAGTGGCGGCTAAACAAGTGCGAGTAATCAGATGGTGTCACGTGGGCACAGAAGCTAAGATGTCTTGAAAGTACCAATTTCGGTGTCTGCCAAAATGTGATCAATAGTTGAGTACAACATTTACAAAATTTCATTTACTGTACACACAGTTTGATAATTTGTTCTTATATAAATATAATTCTACAAATAGCTTGTCAGTTTATATAAAAGTGTGAACTAAATGTTCTAACTTTATATATAGTTAAAGTCTGGGCCAGTGCCTACTAAACAAGTGGACCAAGATTTTAACCTAAAAACAAATTCTGATAGGTGAAACCTCATGAAAAACAACACGGCACGTCACTATGGCAACAAACATTTTAAGGCCCGATTTTACAATGTCATGTTATTCTATTCGTTAGGGCTTAACGTGAGGTTAAGCGATAACGACCACTACTTTTGATTTTACAATGTTTGATTAGCGCTAATGTTCACGTAACTGTGCTCGTAAAGTTAACGCGAGGTCCACCTTCCGGTTAGCAAACATAACGTCCACATTAACAACGTTAAACACTCCGCCATATTGTTTTCAAGGCGATTGTTGTTATTATTAAAGTGAGGTTACTTTTATTTATATTATGAAATGGCTGATTTATTGTTTGATTATAATGACTTTGAAAGTGAGTTTCAAGTTCTAAAGAACCCAATACTTTAAGATCAAAGAGATACAGTTATTGGAAAGAAAGAATTTCCTGAAATTTTTTAACGAGGAAGAATAATTTTACGTTTTCGTTTAAACAAAAATAAAGTTTTATAAATTCTTAAAGTGATGGGACACCAATTAGAATTCTTTATTTTAAATCGTTTGTATTCATCTATTAATTCAATTAGCAAAATTTCCTCTTCTTTGCTAAAATTTAAATTTCGTGTTTATTATTTTCAACAAACGTTTTAGCAGACAAATAAATATGGTAAAAGATAGCAGATAACCTTAAACAGTCTTAAAAAATTGGATTAGCTTTGACCGATTTGTTTCCATAACAGTTCCATAGACGTTGTAAATGACTTGCTTATATTCTCTATGGTCAAGTTAGGCCAATCAAAAGCTTTGACACAAATCTAGCGCTCCGAGAAAGTTAACGCTAAGAACTAATGGAAGGCACCTATCCGTAATCTAATGCGCACATAAAAAATAGTATTGTAAAACGCAACGCTAAGTTTAACCAACGGTTAGACTTTACAAACGTTTAAGTTACGAGGACTTTAACGTGACATTGTAAGATTGGGCCTAACTTTAGGATAAAAATTATCATGTACTTAAACCTCCTGATAAAATGTGATGTGCTATTTGGCAGTCATAAGACACACTTTTAACTTATCCACCAAATAAAAATATTTATCTGCCAGATTAATATTTATCCAGGAGTCATAAGACCGGCCCTAAATATCATATCCTTTAAATTTAAAAATAACACCAAGGCACAAAAATCGAACCTGGGACCTTTGGCTTAGTACGCCAATGCTCTGACCACTGAGCTATCCAGGAGTCATCTAGTGCCGGGGTTATTCCCCACTCATATTTTAAGGCAGAGTTTGTGACGGACATGCAGAAATTGTTGATTACATTTTAGTCATCAATGAAGATCACGAGCTATCAAATAAGGCAGCCACCTTCGACTTTGTAGGGCTTTATTCTGCCAATAGTATAATTACAACAGTACAAATGCGCATAACACTATTTGAAGCAGAGCACACCACAGCTAGCCTGGCATCATAAACGACAACCGTAAGCTAAGAGAGTAGAAGATGTGAGAAAAGGTCAGCGTTTTTGAAGTTTTTATATCAAAATATTTTTTGACTAAGCTTATCATAAATCAAACCATTTTCCAGGAGAAACGTAGAGTTTAATTTTTTTTCACATGGTATCGTCAACAGTTTTTGAATATATGTCAACAATGTCCTGGAATTCAGTGACAACTTTTTCTCTTCATTTAAATGGTCTCTCATCTAATACTGGCTATACTCATGACAGATATTTAACAAATGTTGAGATAACATGAAAAAAAATAATTAAACTCATGTTTCTACTGGAGAAATATTTTATTTATTTAGGTCATAAAAATGTTTTGCAATTTGTTAAGTACAAAAACAGTAAACTTCTCTCACCTCCCCTAGATACCCACCTTAATGAGTGTCTAGTGACAATGCCAAAACAGCACTGTGAAATCATGTAATAAGTGCCAAACCAATTTGCTCCTTTAAATATTATCAAAATTACATTATTTTACAACCCTTGTGTATTTTTCGTGTGCCTTCCTACCCATTTGGGAACAGTGAAATCTCTCTTAACAGACGCCTTTGAACGGTGGATTCTTTTTTTTATAATAGACAACTTAAATTTCCCCAGCAAGATAACATGGGCTCTTAAGGTGAAATAGTTTTCTAAATAATGTAAACAGACACTGCTATAGATGCATATTTATGCATAACAATCTCTAACAGCAGA
This sequence comes from Timema douglasi, assembly GCA_901482245.1. NCBI lineage: Eukaryota > Metazoa > Arthropoda > Insecta > Phasmatodea > Timematidae > Timema > Timema douglasi. The sequence continues at coordinate 68,790 of CABEEJ010002727.1, forward strand.
CAAAAATTAAAAACACCATTCCAAGTAGGAATGTCAGGAATGCCGTTGTTTTGCACGAAGTGTGAGCAGCATTCCCCCTCTAATGAAGCATAGGTAAAATCCACTGTGGTACTTCAAGGTCATACCTCCCACCCCTACCGAGTCATCAGCAGGGCTGTGCTCATGTACACACATACAGAAGGCCTACTTATTTTTTTTAGCACCACAATCTGTTCAGGTTATACTTTTAGGAAGTGTACCTGCATTTGTGTGGAGAGAGTGGAAAATCATTTTGGAAGAACCACCCTAGTACACCTGACCAAGATTCAAACCTCTATATCCCCTTGAGTGGCAGTCTAGTTTACTGCGAGAATAGCCCCTTAGACCATGCGACCACCAAGCAGGTCAGAAGGCATATGATTCCCATTTAATTTCCATATTGTTCGGTGTATTATGCACTTTGTACAATAAGCTATGTATTTTATTAGTCATAATTACTCTGCATACAATACTTCATAGTGCAGTAATTAGATTGTTGTAGTTAATATTAAAAGTACTACATATTTTACTACTTTCAAGAAGTATGAGTTAGATTCTTTTTATATTTAAAAAAATACTTTTTTTTATCCCAAAAAATTGTCACCTTTTAAGAGATTTCACTGTATTTGCATTTGATTAACTGAAGGGTCAGAAATGATAAAAGTAGTTTTAGAGGAAATGTACTTGCATTTTCATGGAAGGGGAGTGGGAAACCATTTAGTAAAAACATTAGTATCAATATCTGGGTAGTATTGGGTAAAGCTATACATAACTAATATCGTACTGTAAATGGATGTAACGCTCCAGCCACAGAAACAACTGCCTCCAGCTACCATACCCCGCCCATACCATATATTTGTGGTGTGCATCATCTTACTACTTGTCTGAGCTATGAGCATCTTTACACAAATAGTGTTGGGATGAGAAAGCTATAATGTATAGTAAATGTACCCACATTTGTATAGCGTGAAAAATCAACCCTCAATCTTCCTTTCAAAACCAAAATTGCCAAACGAGACCAAGACGAGGTCAATGCCTTGCCTGTAGGCTATCCGTTATAAATCACACACAACTCGAAAATCTTTGCAACTCGAAGCAATGCGTTATTTTTTCACTTATCGATGCATGTAATGCCCTGCAATAATCATATGGAGAGCAACCTATCGCTAATAACACATTTGTAACTAAAAAAATAGACTGCTAATAGGGGTGGGGGGAGGGCGGGGGGCAAATAGAATCATGGAAATTGGTGGACAATGATGTGAATGGTAGCGTCATATTCCTACGGTGTTGTATCTGCGAAGCAAGCACCTCAAGTATGAGGCACGGTGGCGAGTGAAATGTGAATGTGGGAGTGTCATAAGTCATGGTATAAAAGGAAAGGAAACTCCCAATACCCATCAGTAGGGATGTCAAAACTCAATTATTATTCTTGGTATTGAAAGAATCAACATTAAGAGCATTGAAATCTCTCGCACCTATTTAACAGGAATGACCCGCCTTGGTGGCGTAGTTGGCTAACGCTCTAGTCGTGTTGAGCTAGACTGCTGAGGATGGGGATATCGAGGTTCAAATCTCGCTTGGGTGAATTGGTTTTTTCCCCCTAAATGGTTTTCCACTTTCCCTCCACGTAAATGTGGGTTCACTTCCTCTAAATTCAACCTTCCCAATTCCTAATTCATTAGCATAATTAGTACTTAAGAGTATAACCCGAACGGGTAGTAAGTAAGATTTAATTTAATAGGAATGTACAATCCAATTTTCATAGGAAGTGCCTTATTCCATATAAAACCAACCAATTTAATTTTTTTTTGTTGCCAACCAGTTTTAAAAAATTTTGAAATTCCTACACGTGATAAATAGAAATGAAAATTTTCTGTAGTGACAACTTGTGATGGAGGGGTTAAATTGTAGCGGTGGCACCTAGAGCCTATTATACTTCAAAATAAAGTGGGTTATAAGGAGTTAGGAGGTACAGAGGTGGGGTCAATAGGAAACATGAAGAATAGGAATGGNGGGGGGGGGGGGGGGGGACGCCAATGTCGAGTCAACCTTCAAATTATTTTAGTTAACTTATTGATGATAAAAAACTAAAGTGTGAACATAATGGGTCGACAAAGGCTCGCATTCATTTGCTTCTTTAATATTTTTTTAGTGCCGTGTCTTACTACCTGTTCAAGTCATACGCCTATGTACTAATTACGTTGATGAGGAAGGTTGAATTTAAAGGAATCGCACCCGTGAAAGTGGAAAAATATTTAGGAAAAGCCACCTTTGATGCACCTGAGCAGGATCGAACATCGATCTCTCTGTCATCGGCTGTCTAGTGTATTGCAAGCGTAGCGCTTTAGACTGTGCAGACACTGAATATCGTACAATGGTGTTTTGGGTGGTAACGCCCTTAGAAAAAATTAATCTTAAGTATAAACGTTGACATTTGGGATATCTATATCTCAATTGCATTAGTTCCATTTAATCAGCTGAAATTAATTTACATTAATAATAATTGAAAATTTTCCGCAAAAAAATAGGGAAAATTTTCTGTCTCACATCTTTAGTGACAAGTTGATATTCCAAAAGAACAACTGAAATGGATTTTTTTTACCGCCGGCATTTACAATTATTTTAACAACCAAGTATCCGCTAAAGATGTAAAATTATACATGGCGTTGTTGGAAAAAGAACACTCTTAGAGCTATCTAGAACCTGAGTGAAAAGGAAATATAACCTTATATTTGGGTTTTATAAAATAATACTAGCATTTAGCTTAACTTAAAGTGATTTTTCTTCCTACTTTCTTTCCTGATTGAAAAAACATAATGAAATTTTAAGAGGAAGCGAGTAAAATGCTATCAATTTCGGTCACAACATTTTTTTGTACTTTTTAAAATGCATTTTTTATGAAAATGGGATTGTAGTGAATTAAGCTTACAGTCTTGAGAAAAATAAAAAAATTAACACATGTAACCATTTTTCATCCGCATTAATAAGATATGTGACCTGCTTAAGTGGTCTAACAGAGTTTTCCTGTAAGTTTTTACGTTCATTGTAGGGCATACACTTAAGAAGGGTTTTTTTTTAGCATCGTAGCAGTAGAAAATTTACCATGCACACAGTTCGATGGTCGTAAGTCACGGCAAATCAGAACTAGGAAAGCAGACATTTTTATCTGAAATAACTTCAAACGTTCAAAGACTAAAGACTCAAGTTATTTTCGTTAGCCGCTTTTTTAACATTTGAAAATATTTCATTCAAACCATTAGTAATTTGGTTAAGCCATAACTTTAACTTCGCGTGAAGCGCTTTGGTTTTGTCACACGTATTAAAAAATATTACTAATTATGAGCAAGTAAGAATTGCGGGCAATGCACAGCTGCTGCTCGTATAAACTTCATTTGTTTTCTTATTGAACAGTGATAAATGGCACTCTGGGCTGTAGCCGCAATACACACCTATAGTATGAGTTTGGTAGGAAGAACAGTAGAAGTTGGTTACTAAAGCTACGTAAACAATGTTAATATATTTATACATAAAGTCATGTCATTTGCAGATGTTACTTTTGAAAGATATTATCAATACCTATCAAATAACACCAATAAAATAAGAAAATATTATCAATGTTGGCCGCAAATAAATATTTTTTGACTTTCTTTACTGTTCTTCCAACCAAAATCAGGGTATAATTTCCCACCACAGTACACCATTGAGCCGCTGCACAATGTTTGCAGAGCACTAGTCTAAGGCATTACCCTCATAATAGACTGAAATGCCAATGACAGTGAGATTAGGGTTTAAATTCCGATCAAGTGTATCAAATTTGTTCTTTTTGTATGTTTTTTCGATCCCCTTCCACAAAAAATACAAGTAAATTTCCTCTAAATTAAAACTACCTCATCCCTAACACACTAGTGTAATATTACATATATGCGTATAACCTGAACAGGTGGTGTGAGACGTGATTTCAAAAATTAAAAAAGATACACGAGAGTATTGGGGTAGAACATTACGGTAATTTGTTATTTCTGCAATCGCACAATGATGATTAATAAAACAATAGGGACTGCTCAGTGTTAAAAAATTATTTAACATATTCTACAACAACAAACACATGCAGGCAATGCTATATTACCTCTGTTAAAAGTCTTTTAAGTCCTTCCACCTCATCTTCTCCTGGATTCAATTCCCCGCCAGGTCTGCAAGAATAAAAAATGTAATATTTTGTACACTTAGTTGTCAAATAAAACTTAACACAATAAACTCATTTTTTAGAAGGTTGAGTGTTTAGGGATTTTTGCCTCTTAGCACTCAATCATTTGATATAATTATTTTTCAATGTTTATTTTGTTAATTTATTCTTAATTTCCCTGTGTGTTAAAAACTCGAAATTTCATTGCCGCACTTACAAAAGTATGCCAACTATCCCTATTTTGAGCTAGTTTTATTCAGTCCACTTCATTACACCCTATCTCCTTCGGGTTAATTCTAATGTTATCAGGTCCTATCTGCGTCTATTCCCAATGGTCTCTTCACATTGGGTTTGCAAGTCAATAACCTGAACACGGTTCTAGATTCTCCCAGTTGCTTTCCCATTGCAATCTACGAGACTTGATTATCCTAACAATGTCTTGTGATGAGTACAGGGTATGTAACTTCTCATCCTTATGTGATCTCCTCCTCTTCCCAGTAGCCTCATCCACTTTTAGAACAAATATCTTCATCAGCACCTTGTTTTCAAACACCCTAAATTTGTTTTCATCATGTATACCATGTTTCACACCCAGAGAACCAGCAAAATGGTTTTGAAAACAGGCGAGATGTCAACAACTTACTGACCGAGTAGTAGCATGCATTTCCAGATTGTATTATTTTCCTCCAAATGATAATTATGTTCGCAGTAATATCTAAATTATCTTAATCACCTAAGTTAATGTATTGTAAAGGGCTTGCAAGTACCATCAATTCTAGCAAAGCAATTGGATAAGTTTATAAGTTCCTTTTTATTAATCTCCCCTCACCCTTCCCAGAAATGTAATAGTTAATAATATAGGCTGGCCTATTACCTGTGTCAGTAGGCCCCTATAAATAAAAACATTCTAATTTCAATTGTATTTAGGTCTATTATGTTATTCATATCCTTCAGCTTGTTTACAATTATTAGGTATCTAATATAAGCTATACGTAGTAGTAGTCTTTTGTTTTAATCATTTTAGAATGTGGTTAGCTTCTAATTTTAAGATATTCAGATGGTCATCAAAGTTGTAAGCAACATCTCTAGGAAATTTCAACTCAATAACTTTATTTTTAGGCTATTAACTTTTCCAATTCAGTAGTTTCCATTCTTATAAAGTTATTGTTGGGAAGAGTAGGCTACAGTTTTATCTGTATTTTATTAATATTTATGTTACTACCTGAAATTTTGGGGGTTCTTTTTAGATTACTTTTGTATTGGAATCAAACGAGGTAAATGTAAGCAAACAATGAAAATGAACCAAATGTTGACAGTCCTTTATTATCATTCTTTAAAGTAAGATACGTGTATATTTTATTTTCAGGAAAATACTGGACAACCAAACATTTAAATTTGTTGATTTTTCTACCTAAGGAATGAAATTATCAATTGTCAGCTAATGAATGTTCCAAATTGAAGTAATATTTTTTTAAAGTAGTGTATACATTCAGCATTGCATTAAATTTCTTACACATTGAAGAAGTTTGATCTGCTGGCTTGTGGTATGTCTTCAAATTGGTTGCATATTTTTGTGTCATGATATTTGTAGCTTCAATACATTTCAAACAATATTAATAAAATGAATTACAGCCTAATGGTTTGTAAATGTATAGTAAGACATTGTAGAAACACTGTACAATATTGTAAGGTAAATGATAGTGAAGGACGCTACAGTAGCCCCATGGATTCTTTGGTGATGACTGACAGCTCATGGCTTTGAAAAGTTACCAGACCAAATTATATATCCCTACGCCGAACCATATGATCTGCAAAAACATGTGTTTAGCAGCTGTCACTTCTGACAGTCAACATTTAAGTAACTTATATACCTAAATGTTGACTGTCAGAAGTCAGCACCAAAGAAGCCATGGGGCTACTGTAACTTAAGGGGATAGTTAAGTTAGGGCTAGATTGAAACAAACACATTTTGCTCTTCACTCTTAGGCCAAATTTCTTCTAACACTTTTTACACTTCCCAATTCTCATTTCTTCCCACTTCCACATAGTGTTATATTTTCAGAAATATTTCTTTTTCATATGAGGACATTTAAAACACACAAAAAAAAATTTGTTATGGAACCTAACCTAACCATCCTTTCAAGTTGGTTTCCTTCACAATCAATTACTTTTCATTAGTGTACAGTGTTTCTACAATGCCCTATTATTCATTTCAAACAGTATTGTTATAATGAGTTGATTCAGTAGGTAGCTGTGACTAAAGAATAAATTTAGGTTATGTAAATATATGGAACAGTAAATGGCTAGTTTTTCTTTGACAGACATATAAAGTTTTAAAAGATTTTTGCCAGTTCCTTTTGCTAAAAAGTGTCAATTAAAGAAATATGTAGCATTGCAGAGAATAATAATTTACTAAAAGAAAATAAGTTATAGCATTGTTTTTAAATTTCTATGTCACTATGATGGCTCACATTAAGATAAAGAAATATAATAGTTGTAGGCCTACCTAAAATAAAATGTTTTAAAAATAAATTTCAAAAGCAGATAGATGATGTTCCAGTTCAAGCTACATCATTAGGAAGATCAATTTTGGAAAGCTGTTTTAATTATGTACATGAACAAAGCGATACTTCTAGTGTTACAGATGAACTTTCTATTTTTAATTTGAAGACCCTAATTGTTAACCATGACACACTTGAATTAACAAATGGCAACATGCTCACAAGAAAAAAATATTACCTAACAATCCAGAAAACCAAGAAATATGTGATTTAATAGTGCTATGAAAGCATCTCTCACACTTACAACTTGAAGAATGTCGTCCCGAGCTGAAGGAGGAGAACATGTGGCAGACCATGTTCGTGAACTAGCAAGACCCCCTCGACGCTCCGTCGCATCCCGATTTTCTCAAACTCATCTCGCATCCGCTGGAACCTTGCTGGCACCGAAGGATCTTTTTCAAATAATGGCTCCTTTGTGCCAAATGTGTAGTTTGTTAGAGGGTACCTTTGAGCAAACATACAAATAAAATGTTTAAATGTGCCTGGTGATCAACATAGAGCAGAAAAGTAGACCTATATTACTTTATGTTGGTGTCACTCCAACAGTAATGGTAACCCGCTACATGGTCTTACGCAATTTTGCCTATAGCCTGAACAGGTAGTAAGACGTGATAAAAATTCACGCAATTTATAAGTTGCTGGTAATTATAAACATAAAGGTGTAAACTAATATTGGTAAATAATTGGCAACTAACACTTGTATACAATGAATTTAAATTTATTGAACAGGTAGTATTAAAACAAGTTATAACATTATAAAGTTTAAAATTTGAGTTTACGTTTAGTTAAAGATATAAAAAAATATTATTAGCATTTATATATTACTATATTTAGAAAAAAAACACACACTAGGGCCTAAAAAACTCCATTTAATCCAATGACCAAGGTCCTTGAATCCAAATCTCAACACTTAATTATTATGTTTATATTTAGGGGAAAGAGGGGAGGGCTAAGTCACTCAAGCTTTGGCTTACTTCTACAGGCTTTTCCGCTTTTTCCTCGTTTAGCCACTCAGCATCTTCATTGCGGCTTTCAATGCATCCTCTATCAATTTTGCCCGTCTTTCTCTGTCTTACGTGAGCAGTGTACTGATCGCCCCTCCACCATTGTTATCAAAAATAAGCAAATTTCAAACCTCTTTCCCTTAGTTGCTTACATAATACTTGAACATCCCCTCAGCTGTAGGGCCTAGACAGCAAAATAGAGTAAATTTAATTCATCTAATAAGAAAAACTATAAGTAAACGAGATAAAAAAACAAAAATCAAATTAAATATAATAAATTCAGCATAAGTCCTATTTTCTTACAATGATAATGTGATATTAAAACATACCTATCAAAATAAACAAATATAAATGTTTCAATTTGCTAGTTTCAAATTCTTAAGAGGGTCAACTGGAGATACAATTATATGAGTAGTACAAGAATACAATTCCCTTCACACCGTAACAAATTTTAATTAAATAAACAGGTTAAATAGAGCGTGAAATTTTACATTTAATGGTATTATATTCAGTTATTAATATTTTTATAACTGACCTCGCATATCTTTAACATAAATAAATGGTTTGTGATAATAAAGAGAAAAAACATACAAAATGTTGGTGAAATAATATAAAGTTTAAATTTTGTAAACACGACTATTAATACAACTCGCCGTCTAACATGCAACGAGTTCCTCTACGTCACAAACTGTTGTAGTTTCTATCCTGTGGCCATATTTGTTTTCAGCTTATTAGGCCACTTTTAACGTTCCCTTGCTTTTAACAATTAATTAAAATTAAACAAAAGAAAACTTCAATACTAGGCAACCAACCAAACAGTTATTATCATAACCAAAATTTAACCATTTTAAAATACATTATAACAGTTAATAAAACTAAGTGTGTGAGTCAACAAGTTGAAGAACAAAGTATTTTATAGTTGAGTACTATTGATTTGTATTTAGGCGTGTCTATACTACCCGTTAATAATTTTATTGCAAATTTGAATAATACAGTCTTTTTTTAATATTAATTCGGCTACTTAGTAAAAGTGTATCATGACTATAAAATAAATCTTTATAAGCCTAAGATTGTGTTGCCTTCTATAGGCTAAACCTCGAGTTTTAGAATTTTTATAGTATTCCAAAAAAATCTGGAAGTGTAATAAAAATTACTTGCGAGTCTTTCTCCAAAGTCGATTAAATAAATACCAGGCTAAGACTTCAAGTTATAAGTTATTGTAGTTCTATTAGAGACTTTGTTACAACTGTTTAAGAGGAGTGAATCTAAAGTAAATTTTTGTTAATTAGAATAGATTTTGATTTGTCATTGTAATTTATTTTATAGGCCTAAACATATTTTCTAGGATATTGATTTTTTTTGTTAAATTATTTAAAGTTATTATAAATAGGCCTATGATAAATGATGACAAAAAATATAAAGTTTTGCATGCTGGTTCAAGAAAGGGTTTTGTGGAAGGTGCTGAGTTATTGTTTGCATCAAAGAAGACCACAGGAGATTATCACGGGGAAACATTTTGAAAACTGGATGGATAACCAGCTACTGATTAGCCTTGAAGAACCTTCTATTATAGTGCTTGTCAATGCTCCATATCACTCTGTACAGGTTAGTGAAAACCTCATACAATCTTACACAACACAAACATTAAAGGCACTTTCACTCCAAAAAGGGTTTAAACACTTTCACAACTGTTATGTCCACATTTTTAAAATCTGTCTTATTATCTAAGCTAATTTGTTAAATAATTGAATACACTCAAGTCTTTAAGTATCTCCATATCAAGGATGTCCAGTCACAAAACCAATAATATAAATTAAAAAAAAAAAGCTTTTAGGTTGAAAAATTACCAATCAAGAGTTGGAAAAAGAGGAATATGCGGCATGGCATGGCTTCGGAAGAACAGATGTTAAATAAATTTATTGAACATTTTTATACATGACATTTGGTTGCTCATTAAAAGGAAAATGTAATTAATCCTTTTAATATTAAAAGTCAATTTATCAACCAATTTTAAAGCTAATTCATTAAATTGAAAATCTAAATATTTTGTTATTTCAGAGTTTTCTATCCAAGTCTTAACTTTAATTCTTACCATTCCTTACTTTGAGCTACTTAACAATGTTTTCTAAAATGTTATTCGATTCCCCTCGGGCACAAGTTTCTTACAAATTTTTTAAATTGAAATTGTAATTAAAGAAGACACTTGATCATCTATGGTTCAATTATCTATGCATTAAGAACATTATAGCTCCAAAATATGCTTCATTCTCTTTCAAAAGCAATTATCAAAGAACATTAAAACTTTAAAAAAAACATTGTGATCAATATAGTCAAATGCGAAATATCTTTTCTTCATATTAAATTACAAACACTAAGCGAACAATCTTACCAAACTTATCTTGAGCTAGCTAAGTCACTTCACCCTATTTTGTTAAATGAAACCTTAGACTTCATCAATATCTAAGTTGACAACATCTTTTATAGTAAATATCTAATATTAAACAAAAAACTCAATACCTTATCAGAAACTTAGCAACCAAAACCAAGCGCCCATAATTCTAACTTCAAATTTTATCTAATATGATTCAATTTATCAATACTAAAACTGAACATTGGTTATTCCCAATCTACCAACTAAAAATCTTAAACGAACCAAAAAAACAAAAGCCTAATAATTTCTCAACCACCTTCGCTAATGATAACCAAAATAAATCTAATCAAAAGAGCAAATGGCTTAAATTTACCTACACTGGTCCTGAAACTCATCACATCACAAATATTATCAAAGAGTATAACCCAAACATTGCTTTTTCCACCAATAATGCAATAAAGAGGAATCTTAGAAACATAATTTAAATAAAAACGATAAAAATTGAATTTATAAACTCCGAATGCAATAGTATCTACATTAGTCAGACTAGCCGAAATTTTATGGTCTGTTATAAAGAGCACATTTCTGACTTCAAACACAATAGGACAAAATCAAAATTTGCAGACCATTTAAAAAACTTTAACCATCAACCCAAACCAATAGATCGATGTATTAAACCTCCTCACATATCTCATAAAGGTACAAAATTAAACACAGCTGAAAATTTTGTCATTCAAGCAGCTTTATTCCAAAATAAATAAATCATTAATGATCAATTACAACTATCAAATTAAATTCTTGTGAACACATTAATGCATAGGGTATACCTAAAAACATTAAAACCCTGTAACCTCATTTATCCTGCTCTACCTTCTAGCATAGATAATGACCCGTTCGAGCAAGAGTCGAGAAGATTAGTTCCTTACCCTTCCCTTTTTTTAATCCTTTCAATTAATTTATCTGTCCTTGCTTTCATAGGTAATTTTACGTTCACTGTTTTAATAGTAATTTCCCGAAAAATAGTTTACACCGTACTCATGACAGACAACTTTACCTTGCTCCAGCTCTTTTTTTCATTAGTATTTTGTTTTTGCCACAATCTTTTCTTTCCAATCACACCCTGATTTGTTTACAACTTCCATATTGTGTCTCGCACAGAATCGTTGGTTAAGTTTTGTTTGTTTATTAATTGTCTTTTACAAAATCATGAATATAACAGTAATTTATCATAGATGTTCGTACAACTTAAGTCTCAGGTTTTCTTCGTGGTTCTTTAATTCCATTTTAAGGTGTCCATGATATGGTATTTTTATACTGAAACATGTCGGAAGAATATAAATCAGCATCGTTCTAATGACTGATTATCAGAAGGAGTATTGGGACTGAACCAGGATAAGGCTTAGATTTTATACATTAGATTAAAATAAAAACTATTATATTTTTCATAACGTAACTGGAACATTTTCATTACTTTATTAAACCTCTTTGCGAGAGGCTAACCCACTAATTCTATTTTATTACCTAATTTACAACACTGTTGATCTTTAAGCTTTGTTTTTGTCCTTAATTTGTTGCATCCAAGTTTTGTAAATAAATTGTAATGTTATACGTGTATTTTAGACTTGTCGTCAACCCATGTTTTAAATCACTTTATTGAAAAATTTTATATATGACATTTTGTAGCTCATTAAAAACAAAATAAAATCTTTTGAATATTAAAAGTCACTTAATTCATATACCAATTTTAAAACTATCTATTAATTCATTCAATTGAAAAGCTATATATTTTGTTATAGCTATTCCCGAGTTTTTTAAATCTAAATTTTAACTTTATTACCACTCCTTACTTTAAACTAGTTTAAAATGTTTTCTGAAACATAGTTGTTATTGTTGATATTGTTATTATTAGCACCGCTTCTTGCTACCCGTTCGGGCTATACACACGCTAATGTGATCTAAAACTAATAAACAGTTCTACAAACATTATTCTTGGTATTTGAATAAAATCAAGCTCACACAAGGTTTGTTTTAGCACCACATCTTACTACCCATTCAGGTTATCTGCCTATGTACTAATTACACTAATGCATTGGGGATGAGGGAGGTGTGTTCGCATTTTCGTGGAACTCAAGTGAAAAACCATTTAGGAAAAACCACTATCAGTACAACTGACCGGGATTTTAACCCAAATCTAGCCCATTATCGGCAGTTCAGTCTATTTAGATAGTGACGCCTTAGACCGCGCGGCCACCGAGCCGGGTGTAAAGATAGTTAAAGGAAGGTGAAATTCGAGGGGATGTGCATCAATTTTCTCGATAATTGACACATTTGAATCTGGGGAAAAAAATTTACTAGATTTTATTACCCGTTCGGGTTATATGCAATGTGTAATGTCAGGATGATTGTGAGATTAAATGGAGGACCTACAGTTTAACATGGAATCCTAACCACGGTGGAGGCTTGGAATTCCACAAATTCACAAGTTGTGATTAATACACGTCTTGTCAGAGGTGAATAAAGGGTTTGGCAATCAGATAAATCTGTGCCGGGAACGAGGAATGAACCCCGGACCCCCAGCACAAAAGTCTGACACCTTACCCCTAGACCGCCAGGTCACCAATATGTTGTAATACTGTTAAAAAGGCTTATAACTTTTTTTCTATGTGCAGTTATAGACATTCAGATTTTTCATATTTATAATGTTGTTAATAATACTGATATTAACAAAAAAATAGATTTTTTTATTAAAAATTATTTATTTATTACAATAAAAACTAATTGAGATTAACTGCTAAATTTAAAAAAATAATCACATTCTTAAAATATGATTAATCAATACTAGGTCATCAACATATCAAGGTCAACAATATATAGAAATAAATAAAACAGTTATATAGGTTTCTTGTATATACACCTAAAATTTAACTGTCAGAAGTGACAGCTGCTAAACACATGTTTTTGCAGATCATATGCTTCGGCGTAGGGATACATAATTTGGTCTAGTTACTTTTCAGAGCTGTCAGTCAGTACCAAAGAAGCCATGGGTGGGGTATACATAAATGTGTAACTCTGCAATATATCCATTAAATCAAAGAGCCAGTTAAGAAAAACATTATCTGGGTATAAAATTAAAAACCTTTATCACAATAGGGGTTAGTGTGATACCTAAAGTGATACACAAGATGTTATGTTATATCAAAGAGTTAAAAGTTGTGCAAATATTTATTTTCTATGATACTGCTGAATATGTGGAAGCAGCTCAAAACATCTGATTCAACTAGGTTTTCTCTAAAACTCATTTGTTTATCCAAAGTTGGAAAACTTACACAAGGAATCCTAAAATTTACTTTAGGCATTTAAGTATCACCAGTAAATATTTGGTTTGATTCAGATAGTTGGATTGTGATATATGGTTAAACGCTTGTAAAGAATGCAGTTCACACATTTAATGGTTAGGCCGCTCTGATTTAGTCACATTTTAGAAGCCTTTATCAGTGTAAATTTTTTGCAAATTGGGAAATAAAATACAAATGGGTGATTAGATATTTGTGAATAAAATAAATTATATTTAGATAAAGATGGTCTAGTACTAAATTCAAATAAGTACGATGATTAAGTTAACTTTAAGTTAATGCCAGGATCACAATCAACTTAACATTATTGGTTGAAAACTGTAAACAATCACAAATTATATACACTAATACAAATAGTACAAATCACAGATCAAAACACATACTTTAGAATGGAGATGTTTGATTTGAGTTGTTACGTTAAGTTACGTGAATCATGATCAACTTAGCGTTAACTTAACTTATGTGATCCCGATTCACATAACTTAACGTGACAACTCGAGCCAAACGTCTTCATTCTCGAGTATGATCTGTGATTTGTACTATTTGTACAGTGATGATTTGTAAATGTTTACAGTTTTCAGTTGATAAATGTCTTTTACTAAACTTTTTTGATAAATTTAGCTTTCCTATTTTAGTTTAATTATTTTATTTCAATGTCTTGATCACTATAACTTATGCTAAAGCGTAAACGTTGGTCATAATGCCAACAAATGAATTACTAAATAACCCTGTTGACATAACTCACATAATGATTGGCTGGCTAGATCATGTGATACCCTTAAAGTAATGTTCACTTAAAGTAGAAGACCTCTCACAGGACATCTCTTACGTTAAGTTAACTGCAAGCCAACGTTAAGCTAACTGCATCATAATCACTTCCATTTCAACACACAAGGAGATCCTTTACATTAAGTTAACTTTAAGTTGATTGTGGTCCTGGCTTAACATAAAGGATCTCTTCGTGTGTTTAAATGGAAGCAATCATGATGCAGTTAACTTAATGTAAGAGATGTCCTGGGAGGTCTTTTACTTTAAATGAACATTACTTGAAGAATATCACATGATCTAGCCAGCCAATCATTATGCGAGTGATGTCAACAGGGCTATTTAATAGTTCATTTGTTGATTTTAAGACCAAGCTCTACTTTTAGCTTTAGTTATAGTGATCAGACCTTTAATTAAAATAAGCGTTAGTATATTATCATTATAGAATGACCAGACTTAATTCAAATAATATAAAGAAGTTAAAACCACAAGACTTTTATTATATTAAATGGTATAATGTATTGCGTTTAAAAAAAGGTCTTTGTTATTAAAATATAAATCAACTAACACAATTATGTTTGTAAAAGCATTATCGGTTTAAAACTGTAAACATTCACAGATCATAATATACACTAATAAAAATAGTACTAATCACAGCTAAAAAAACATACTCTAGAATGGAGATGTTTGGTTAGAGTTGCGTTAAGTTACATGACTCGTGATCACACATAAGTTAACTTTAAGTGAATGTTACATTAAGTTGATCGTGATCCCAGCATCAGTGAACGTTACATTAAGTTGATCATGATCCCAACATTATTGAACGTTATGTTAAGTTGATCGTGACCCCAGCATCAGTGAACGCTACGTCAAGTTGATCGTGATCCCGGCATTAGGAGCCTAATCCCAATTCAATGTTATCAATTTGAAGCCGATAAATAGGAGTTAATTTTATTTATCAACATGTGAAAATAACATATTTTATACAAATATAGGCAGTTTTTATTTAGATAATATAGAATTTATTTGAAGGCAACACTTCTCCTTGTGTACAAACAAGGTTTAGTGATAAAAGTCCGGCAATGGTAGACTGCTGTGATAAGGACCAAATTGATGCCACTGATTATGTCTGTGTTTACTCGGTAAAACAGTGAAATTTTATCAATTACTGGGATTTACATTCTAAGGAAATTAATATAACTGTCTAAACGAAATAATATTATGTGAAATACGCTTATCTGTCGCAAATAAGCTTATTTAAATACTTTCTTGAGGGTTGTTTACCGACAAACATGGAGCCGACGAGCATGCATTGATTTCTCGATATAAATAAAGAAATTGCAGTACTTACAAATTAATTGTTCTATTAATGGTTACTGAAGGATTCGTCACAAATTTAGAATCAAACTGAGCATTTTGGCTTGCTCTTCTTGGCCATCCACTGCCTTTAATTTGTGCTGCTGCAATCGCCATTTTCTTGTCGGTGGGATTGCTAGGCCGGTTTGGTGAGTTGTGATTGACGCTTCTTCTTATTGGTCGAAGGAAAAGAAACGAGCAATTTGGTTGGTTTTAAACTTGTTAGAGAAGAAGGAACTATAGGAAGCCATTTCATCGCCAAACGCGATAAACCACGATATTTAGCAAAGTGAAAGAGGGCAATTTGAAGATTTTTTTTGTGTCTTAGTTTCTTTGAAAATATATTAAATGAATGTTAGCAGATTTTAGAAAGTAGTATATATTCTAGTAACAGTCAACACTTAAACATTGTTTCTCCAACCACAAAATTCAATAATTTTTTTCTAGAATATTTCATTTTTATTTGATAAAAACAGTAGAATAGTCCAGTCTTCATTCACCAAAATCTGAGAAGCCTAAGTAAAACATATTGATTAAATTTGTTTATATTACACAAAAGGAAATATTAATACGTAAGTAGACCCGAATAGGAGCTAATCTATTTATCAGTTTGTTAAGTTTCCAATATAACGCACTTTAATTTATTATTAATAATTGCTGTAGTTGGTCATTATTGATGCTGATAAGTCCAATGAGTTTGATTCAAATTAGGTATTTACTGGGTTACATAGTTATGGAATAGGAAAACGACCTAACCTATCCAATAAAGTAGGTAGTGCCAGTGCCTTTTTAGTTAGTTATTTATTCAGAATTTGTTTACAAAAGAGCCAAAATCGGCTCATATAAACATCTTAATGTAGGTGTGGTTCATTCACTAACTTGTTACATACATTTAGGAAAGTGAGATCAATTACAGTGGCTGTATCCGAATAGTCAAGTACACTTGACTTGCTGACTTTACACGTTACACACACTTGAGATTGAAGGTTGCAACAGACTATTTGGACGACAAAATATCCATTTCATACCCTTGAGTCCACAGTGCTTCTTCTTACCAATGATCTTAGAAACTATTTTAAACGCCATCTATGAGCCCAAATTAGCGTAGGCCACTTGCAGAATTGTGGTAACTTATTTTAACTGCACATGACAAATTATCCTAACTATACAACACAACACAACATATTTCACTACAACACTACAAAACAATCGGCATACTTAACGTACCTACGTTATCAAAGATCACGTTACTCTACGAGCTACATATCTAGCAGACAAAAAAATTAAACAATTGCCAATCAAACATCGCATTAATGGCATGTCAAGGGTAACTTTTTGTCGCCCTTGGACTCAAGGGCATGTGGCATTACCACACTTCGTGACTATTCAGACGGATCTGCACTTGATCACGTGGTTGCTAATGTAACTATCAAGTGAACGTCAAGAGTTGACGGCGTGTGAAGTATACTATTTGGATACAGCCAGTGTGTAAATTATTTGTCCTCACCCGGCCACATTATTTTAGATGATAGTAAAATTACAAATAAACATAAGAGTAAACAAAAAATATTTACAAATAAAAGAAAAAGAAAAGTGTGGTACACATACACATGGTATACATACACATTCTGCTCCAATTATAACAACATTTGCTACAAAATTACAGACTGTACCTTTTCACCAACGTATCACCTGGTCAAAATTATTTTCCAGAATGTACCTCTTAACTGCTGTTTTAAAAAGATTTAAGTTTTCATCTTTATTTATTGTGGTATTATATTGAAAAATTTTACTCCCTTAATCTTTATTGAGTAGAGTCCAAAAGTAGTGGAAATTGTTGGGAATAATTATTCAGACTTCTTGTAAAGTAATTCTTCTTTTAGTATTCCCCAATTATTAGGTTACTAATAGTTAAGTTATTTTCAAGTGTATATGCCATTACAACTGTATAAAAAAATTAGCTTCTCTTACTTTCAAAATACCCAACCTTTTATGATTGTCATCGTCCTCACCGCTGGGCAGCCGAAAGATATTTTTTAATTATATGTTTTGTAGTCTTATTAATAATATTAAATGACTTTAATGTATTAACCCAAATTACATTTATCTAGGACAAGTGTGAGTTAACCAGAGCAAAGTAGATGGGCTTTAGCAAGTTTGGAGTGAATTTGTAGGAGTTTAACACCCCAACTGGACTTTTTTTTTCCAAGCAAGTGGTTGTACAATTAATTACATCAAACTAGTGAAGGTTAAAAAAATTTATTCTAGTCAACCTCGGTAATTATTATTAGCACCGCGTCTTACTACCCGTTCGGGTTATAAGTACTTACGCTAATGTGTAATGGTAGGGTGATTGTGAGATTAAATGGAGGACCTACAGTTTAACGTGGAATCCGAACCACGGTGGAGGCCTGGCATTCCCCACATTCACAAGATGTCTTGTCAGAGGTGAAGGAGGGGTTTGGTAATCAGATAAATCTGTGCCGAGACCGAGGATTGAACCCCGGACCCCAGCACAGAAGTCTGACACCTTACCCGGGGTAAAGTGCTCTCCTTAGGACTTGATGTTCCTGAGCTCAAACCCAACCGAGGTCGATAGATTTTTCTAGTTATAAAAATCCATAGCACAACTTCCTTTGGAGAGAAAGTAAATCCCATGTCAATTGTGGCATGTAAATGTGTGGAATGCCAGGCCTCCACTGTGGTTCGGAACCCACGCTAAACTGTAGGTCCTCCATTTCATCTCACATCATACTACCATTACACATTAGCGTAAGTGCGTATAACCCGAACGGGTAGTAAGATGCGGTGATGATAATAATAATAATACTAATAATAATAATAATAATAATTGTAGCATGTAAAAGAACCCTAGCAACATTTATAGGCCCTCTCGCTCATAGACATTCTTGTGTGATGAATTAATCAGTCAGTTCGAAAAGTGCACGATAAATACCTCAAATAAATAAAGTTAAAATATTTAGTTTACAGATATAGCCATTTCAAGTATTATATTAGGAAATTGAAAAATGAATATATATGGCCTACTTGATACAGCTATATCTGTAACCTTTTGATCATTTAGATCTTCCAAGCTTCACTAGTTCTTTACGAGTTACAAATGTCTACTTTATTCAATGTGATTCACTTTCATGTGGAATTTCATTGTACTCTGCAGCATAAAGTTGATCTCAAATCGCCGCCGGTGGCTCTGGTATCAAAGTTAGCTACTTATCAATTAGCTGATGATTTCCACAAGTCCATCAAAGACTGTACCTTGAAATTTGAGTGAAAAATGACCACGAGCACAGAGTGAATCTGAATAGCTCAATGGTTGATTATTGGCATGTTATGCTAAGGGTTCAATTCCTTTGTTCGGGTGTAATTTTTCAATTCACAAATAATCCTACCATTAGCTTATGAACTACTAAATGTTTTATTTTCACAGATACATTATATAATGTCCGGAGAGCCAACTTCCAAACGAATCAAGGACAGAGAAAGTTCTTATCTTTCCATTCTGGAAGCGATAGAAATATGTAGCAGAGAAATAGCTGACCTTAAGTTAGATGTCAGGCAAAAATTTTCCCACATTGAAAACAGAGTCGGTCTGGTCCCTTCCAGTTATAACCGGATAATGAAGAGGATGGAAGCCATAGAGAATGTGGTGAAGAATGTTTCGCTTTGTGAGAACCACCAGCATAACTGTTGTAAAGAGGTGCTCCGCAGACTGGACGCCATTGAAGGGATGCTGAATGGAAGTGACGCAACTGTCCAGACAGGGAGGAGCAAAAAGACAGATTGCACGTGCGTGGTTATTGATTGATTTACCAGGTCTTATTGCTAGCACTTGCCACTTGAATGTCTTGATATAATACAAACCCCACTGAGGACCTCTTGTGGAGCTTTAGATTATGAGTACTAAATAAACACTTTTTTTGGGGACGAAACCTAATAACCATACCTTTTAGGCCTTTTCTCTCCAAAAGACCCAAAAAAATCACAAAATTTATAGGCCTACTAGAATTACACTCAACAAAAATAGGGCAAATGTTACTAAATTCAAGATTATTAAAAAACTTTGTTATAGTAAACAATTCAAAACAAAATTCACCTATGTGACTGAGGAACAAATATTATCGAAAAATATGCAAAACTGCATGACCAAAGTTTTTTGTGTATTACCGATATATAGCCGATTAATGCACAATAATCTTCTACAGTGACCACGCTTTGCTCTCTTTTGCAAAAGACAAATTTCTTTTAATGGTTATATAGTTATTTCTTATCTGAATTAAAAGACTCTTGTACATCCACTAACTTAAAATTACATTCAGCAAACTCACAGAAAGCTCCATTAGAATCAAATTGAAAACTTCGTACGATCTAAGCAGACATACCACCGAAATTAATCCACCATAGGTCAAATAGCCTAGTAAAATAAAGTAATAATAATTATATATTTTAAGGTTAAACAATGTATAATACTGTATAGTATTAAGGTTCCTTTTCAACCTAACTTTTAAGCTAAACTTAACATTTTGCTAACCATGCCCCCCATTTCAATTGCCACTATATTTAATAGAATCTCAATTATTATCTGTCTGAATGTATCCAAAACTAACTTAAGGTGATAGTTTTTTATATGGACGAATCAGGAAAAGATTGTCAGCTTAGTATAAATGGAAAACTGTGAGAACAAGTGAATGATTTTGTATAGCTGGCCACAATATTCTATAATAATGGAAGGATAGATGGTGAAATCGAAAGACGTGTGAATGCATCTCGGAGAGTAGTTGGATGTATGTAGATTATTGCAAAGATTGAAGTAGTATCAAAAGAGGCAAAGGTGACAATATATCAAAGTGTGTTAATGCCAACATTGTTTTATTGATGGGAAGCGTGGGTTTGTCTGGAGAAACACAAGAGCAAGGTGAATGCGGTTGGAATGATATGTCTAAGAAATGTGTGTGGAAAAACTCGTATGGACAGTCAGTAATGAATGGGTGAAGGAGTGCGGTTTGAAAGGGGATCAAATAGGTCATTGTGAAAGGGGCATGTTATGTTGGCTTGGGCATGTTGAGAGGATAAAGGTGTGTGGATCAAAAGGAAGGGGTAGGTCATGTAAAATGTGGTAGATGAATGTATGGAAAAGAGAAACATTATGAAGCGTTTTAAGAATAAAAGACTATGCATTATTTGGTGACTGGATGATGTCGAAGGGAATAAAATATGCATGGATAGGAATGTGTGGAGAAAATCATTGAGGATGGATTAAGTATGGAGTTTAAAAAAAATCTATATGCACAGTTTCTTGCCTACCCCGTAAGGAAACAACGAAGTTAGATATGTATATATAAATATTCACTAAATAAACTCTTTAACTCTTGTATAAGTTTGTCATATCCTAAAGGGTCATGGATCAAGCGATGTATGTTTACGTTTGGACTTGGGTTTTATTGAGATGTCTCAAAGTTGTAAAAATAAAATAATTTATATAATTATTATTGTATCATTGGATTGGCCATTTCCTTACAGTAAGTAGGCCTATAATGATAGCATTTGATTTTTAATGCTCTGGTATCTCAAGGGAAATACAGTGATCCATAGGGTTCTTACACATAATTACACTCTGTTCAATTCATGGTTTGTGATATGGTTTCAAAGTTCTATTTTTATGTAAAATTAAGTTGGTATATAATCTGCTTTGGTGGTTGAATGCTCTAAGGTGTCACTCTCACAATAGACTGGACTGCCAATGATATTGAGGTTCGAATCCCGGTCAAGTGTACTGGAGGGTGACTTTTCCTACCTTGGTTTTTCATTCTCCCTTCATGTGACAAGGTAAATTTTCTCAATTCAACCTCATCCTTAACACATTAGCGTAATTAGCACATATGTGTATATCTTGAATAAGTAGTGCTAAAAAAAGCTGTCAAATAAGGCCCTTTGAAAATTGGACTGTATCTATAGTTTTCACAATAAATTGATCATTAAACCTACTGTACACGGTTGTGACTCTTAGATCGGCATCCTCGGTGGTTCTGGTGCCCAATCAGAAACCTGCTCAGGTGACTGCTGCCCTTGGTCTTGACTCAGCTCTTCAAGTGATCACACTCAACTCTGAGGCAGACTACCCGGACGGCTCTTGGCTCGGGGATGAAACAAACGCGGAGTGTAAAGTTCGTTGCCCCATCTCACCAGCGTAAGCTTACACTTTTTTATTTCTGAACTAATTTTTTTTGTGGTGTCCAAAACCTTAGCTCAGTCGCTAGCAGTTCTGCTTACTGGTTCTGGTATTTAAGAATCTGCGAAACTTTGCAGTGACAAAGTTGAAGGTCATAACTCTATTGCTTCGACTCAGACACTCACAATAACCTTTGCATCTTCTAAACACTTTAAAGTGAGAAGAAAACTTTGATATATTACAAACGACTTTGAAATATCTCACTAAATATGACATGAATCAACATATAATCGGTGACCTGGCGGTCTAGGGGTGAGGTGTCAGACTTCTATGCTGGCGGCCAGGGTTCAATCCCCGGTCCCGGCATAAATTTATCTGATTACCAAACCCTTCCTTCACCTCTGACAAGACATCTTGTGAATGTGGGGAATGCCAGGCCTCCACCGTGGTTCGGATTCCATGTTAAACTGTAGGTCCTTCATTTCATCTCACAATCACCCTACCATTACACATTAGCGTAAGTGCGTATAACCTGAACGGGTAGTAAGACGCGGTTCTAATAAAAATAATAATAATAACATATAATCATCTTTAGAACAGCTACTAAACATTGTTTTAGCACTGAGTTGATAATTAAAAAACATGGATTGTAATTTGTAACCATTGATCAATTCAGATATATCAGCATGAAAGAATGATGTGCTTTGTTTTTCTCTCCAAATCTTTCTCTTAAACTATACACACTTATGTATAGTTAAAAAATTTAAAGTAGGGCTATGTGACAACAAAAATAACCTTATCTTTGACTTTTCTTAGCATGTTTCAACCTTTGCTTCACATTTAAAAAATGTGTCCGTTTGATTGATTGTACATTTCCTTTCGAGATGAATATAGACTTTTGTTGCTGGTTGGCGAGTGGGTTGAAATATAAAGGGTGTGATTTATTTACCTGTGCAGACACCTCCTGCACGTAAACACGTTCTGCCACTCAGCAGAAAAGATGGCTGTCACCCTCCTTGACTACCTGTTCCCCCGAGAGGTGCAGGCCATCTCCAACTTGTCTGGGAAAGGCAAGCATGGCAAGAAACAATTGGACCCTCTCATGGTATACAGTTTTATCAATTTATTAATAGGGACATGCAAAATTTGCATTTGCGAAAACACGAATTTTTACATGAAGTCTACTGTTTTCACACAAATAAAACGAATCCAAGCTTTTTTTCTAAATAAATACAATTTATTTGTAGTTTGGCAATTAACACGTCAGGCAATATCATTTTCACCGCATTAACACTGGCGATAGCACTATATCGGGGCTTCAGTTAACACTGGTAGTATCTGTTTTTTTCTTATTTTATAGGTACAAAACAGATCACAGGAAAAATAAGTGTTTTCAGGATATTTAGGCTTTTTTTTCCTGAAGTTGAAATTAAAAATCAGAATTTCTACTTTTACACATTACAACACTTAAAGTTAGATAGATCGATTCTTTGTTTTCAGCCTTTAAAAGATTTCACACTAGGTCCAAGCAAGGACATTAATATAAATCAAGCATGGACCTTGCTAAGTGCGGCCATGTTTGGCAAAATTATATCTTCCTAATTTTTATTCCCTTCTTTTTTTGATGTTGTGATTGTTTGGTCTAAACCAAAATTGATAATCAACTATATCAATAATGCTATTTATAAGATCTAAAGGTAAAGATTGAGATATCGAGTTTGATATTCGTAAACGTGAAATGTTTGGTGTAGCGAAAAATGTGCACAGTTTTATCCTAGTTTTCTTTTAATGGACACTAAATTCCACTTGTATTTACATAAATAATCGCTTTCAGCTTTATATCACTGCTTTTTGAGAAAAATAAAACCAATTTTCCCCTAAAAATAACCTCACCTTTTGCATGTCTCTATTTATTAATAACGTCCAGCCGACAATGACATCGCCATTTTTATATCAAGAATTATTCTTTTTTTAAGCACCATGTCTTAATATCCATTTGGGTTGTACACTTGCTTACTAATTATGCTAATGGGTTAGGGATGAGGGAAGTTTAATATAGAGGAAGTGTACCCCCATTTGCATAGAGAAATAGTGGAAAACCATTTAGGAAAAACCACCCTCTGCACATCCGAGATCGAACCTCTATTTCCCTGTCATCGGCAGTCTAGTCTATTGGGAAAGTAGTGCTGTAGACCGTGCAGCCAACGAAGCGTGTAAATTTATTAACCTCGATCAATTAGGATTTATTTTTGCAATACAATATTACCAAACTTAATAAACAAGCCACCCTCATGTTCCAACACCACATTATCATGCTAGACTGGATTTCTGGTGACGGAAAGATTGATGTTGGAATCCTGGTCGGGTGTACTTAGGCTCATTTTTCCTAAATTGTTTCTTGCTCTTCTACCAAAATGCATGCATAAATCTTCCAGAATTTTATTTTTCTCGTCTGTCGATTAGGGTCTGTTCATAAACTAAGTCATGCTAGTTTTAATTTTTTTACCTCCACCAACCCCTCACCCCCTCATCACACATTGTCACAATTTTGTGAAACCCCCTTCTAATATTACGTCACAATATCAAGCATAACTCCTGTCCCTATTTATATAGTGTTTTTAATTGTAGAGCCTATGAAACCCTTTTATCGAAACGTGTTTGTACGTGTTGGGAAAGCCCCGCTGAAGTGAATGAGTTAATGGTTGTTTGTTTGCACATGCAAGTAGGCGGGTTGCTTTCAAAATATTATTATTAGCACTGCGTCTCAGTACCCATTCGGGTTATACACACTCTTTCAAAATAAATATGCTTTGTTGTAATCTGACGTCACACATTATTTGACTCCCCGTATCCCCACCGTCACGCTTGGTCACGCCAAGCACTACTCCCCTTACCCACTCTACCCTGCCTGATATGTGTACGCAGTTTATGGACAGCTCCTTAGTGTAAATATTAAACTAGCTCAGACAAGAGCGCAGAACATGTAAGCAAGTTTATTGGTTCAATAGAAGTTTTCTAATCCATATATTGTTGGCCAGACGTTTCTAATAATTTTCTAGAACAAATTTACAGCATATACATATCTTATAACTTTTTTTTAGTCCCACTCCGTCTTACTACCCCTTTAGGATTTACACATATTTTAATTATGTTAATTGGATAGGATGATTAAGGTTTAGAATAAATATACCCGAATTCTCAAGGATGGAGAGTGGGAAACCATTTGGAAGCTAGACACCCTAAGTACACCTGGATGTGATTAAAACTCTTACCTCCCCGTCATCGACAAATCAGACTAAGTGAATTTTGAGATTCAGACTGTGCTCACAGCATGGGTTTCCAGGTTTTTACATTTGATTAGATCTTACTGTAAAGTTTCAAAAGCTTAAACTTCACTGCAAATATTTGTTCGCTTAGACTTGGATTTGAAGTGAAATGGTATAATTGACACTTATGAAACTTTGCCAAAAAAAAATATTTATACATAAAATACATATTAATGTTTATTTTATTTTTTTAATTTTCTGATGAAGTTTCTATCACATAATAATATTTGCATAAAACAACTATATAATATATTAGCACCGCGTCTTACTACCCATCCGGGTTATACGCTTTAAGTACTAATTACGCTAATGGATTAGGAATTGGGAAGGTTGAATTAGAGGAAGTGAACCCACATTTGCGTGGAGGGAGAGTGTAAAACAATTTAGGAAAAACCTCTCAGTTCACCCGACCGAGGTTCGAAAAAAAAACTATATTAATTAAATTGGAATTTCTGGTAATAACTTAATTTAAGTCAAACTATATTGTTTATTTTTGGAATATTACATTTTGTAAACTATATTTAATACCAACATTGACCTAGTAATGCAAAGTATAGGATCTTTATCGCAGATTAAAGTTAAAAAAAATATTCAAACTTGGATTCGGGAGTACCTATCTCATATAATTTTATTCAACTTCACTTCGAATTGGTAAAGTGGACTTCGCACACCTCTATTGTGAAGCTATAGTTATTGCTATGAACCTTATAGGTTGGCGCAAAAGTCTCCATACATAGAACAAATTCTTTTATCTCCTTTGTATGGCCCCCAAAAAAACAAATTTAGTGAGGTCAGGTCTGATGACCATGCATGCCACTCAACAGGACCTCGTCACCCAATCCGGAAATGCGGAAACTGGCGATCCAGCCATTCATGCATGATGATAGTCGATTTTGCTGAAAGTACAAGGGAAAACCACCGTCCTCGTTCAACAGCATGGGCATAATTGTGTCCACCAACATGGTACAAGCAGCATTAGAGTTAACATCAATGAATATGGGATTGATCAAATGGTCCCCCCAGATTCCCCTTACTGCTTCCCTACAATGTTTTGTCCCACCTCCAATGTGGGTCGGAATCACCCCAGTACTGCATGTTCTGTCTGTTAACCTCTCCACCGATCGTAAAAATATCTTCATCGGAGAAGAGAATGTCCTTCACAAAGTTTACATAATCCGCAATCTCTACTTGTACACATTCACAGAATTCAACACTTCTATCGTAATTGTCTTCACTGAGGTGTTACAGCAGCCCTATCTTGTACAAAAATCACTTGTCCCTGCGGACAATCAACTAGATTCTTCTTCAGCTTACACCATTTTCCAGGGATAGGTGTCTGGTACTCTTCTATGGACTCTTTGTTAATGCCGTTAGCACTGCCATGGAGGTCCCCTCATATGTGGCAGTTCTCAGCTGCCCACTTCTTGGTTGGTCTTTGACACACCCCATTTTCCGAAACTTTTCAGTTAGTTTCACCACATATGTCATGGGTAGCGACATGCAAAATTCGCATTTGCTTTAAAGCAAATTTTTACATGAATTCTACTATTTTCACACGAGTAACACAAATTTAAACTTTTTTTCTAAACAGACACAATTTCTTTGTAATTTGGCAAATACCACATCATGCAATATAATTTTCAACACAGTAACACTGGTGATAGCACTATACAACGGCTGCTATTTATACAAATAGTATTGGTTTTTACTTATTTTATAGGTATAAAATGGATCAAAGGAAAAATGAGTGTTTTCAGGATATTTAAGTATTTTTTAATCTTAGGCTAGCATTAAAAATCACGATTTCTACTTATACACATTACAATGCCAAAATTTTGATAGATTCATTCTTTGTTTACAGCCTTTAAAAGATTTCACGCTAGGTCAAAGCGACATTAATATATATGGACCTCACTACAGGCGGTCATGTTTGGCAAAATTAAATCATCTTAATTTTTATCCCCTTCTCTTTTTTTGATAGTAGTTTAGTCTTCTATGACAACATGTTTCGGTGTTAGTATTTGGTCCAAATTTAAGTTTATTATCGATCATTTCAATATTTCTATTTGTAAAATTGGAAGGTAATGATACTGAGATATCGAGTTTGGTATTACAAAGTGTGAAATGTTTTGTGCGTATTCATATTTGATTTTTCTCTGAATATATTAATAAATAGTTTAAACATGATATGAACGTAAAATTTAGACAGTTTATCCTAGTTTTTTTAATGAATACTAATTCAACTCGTATTTATGTAGATAATATCGCTTCCAGCTTATAATATCATCACTTTTTGATAATAATAACACAACTTTTTTTCCCTAAAAATAACCTCACCTTTTGCATGTCTCTAGTCATGGATTATGTTTGTTCCAGGGCCTTGTTTGGAATTGAATGTCTCTGCGACATGGTGACAGCTACCCAAACCAACCAGCAGAATGATCTCGATCAGATGTTATTTACTCAAAGGCATCCCCCAAACTTACCTGTAATTTTTTTTATAAAATATCTATGTATGGAGACCTTAGCACCACTCTGTAGAATTCGTTTTCTGTTGAATAACAGAGTATTCTTTCAGATCTATGGCATCAGGTGTCACTTGCAGCACAAGTTCAACATCACAGAGCACGATTGGTATCGAATAAAGCAGAATATGGACTCTAAGTGTCGGACGGCTTGGAGGAAGAAAGTCCGTGGGCTGCCACTTGGAGGTCTCAATGTGCGTAGAAGTATGATCATTGAAACTCTGTCTTAAGAGCCTATCTCATTCTCACAGATAGCATCTAACTTGGGTAGGTAATATAGCTCAAACCAGATGTCTTAAGAGCCCTACTCACCCCAAGGATAACACCTAACTTAGGTAGATAATAAAGTTTGAACCATGTATTGTATCGTGGTGAAGTTTTCTCTATTATACTTTAGAAAACAACAGAGCTTTATTATAAAAGGAAAAAGAAAACTTCCCTTGATTATAAATACTGCCATTTAATTTGTATGTCAGAGCGTTCGTTTATTGAGATTTGATAGCTAAGAGATCTATATTGCCTCCAGACGCACTCCAACGAGAGCAGCCCAAATCATCAGCTGCATCAGATGTTCTCTGACAGTGGAGAGCCACTCATATTGACTACCGGTTCCTTCTTTGATGACGATGTCATAGACGAAATGAAAACACAGGTATGAATGATTTTATTGTTAATTATTGTGTTGTGTCTGTTCTAGATTTAAGTAAGTTTATAAGTCGTGTGCTGGTATCAGTCGGTTTAGAAATTGCACATTAAAAACACCAAATAAATAAACTATTCAACTTATACCACTTTTAATGGGAGTTTTTATTATGTCCAAGGTGATTCACACGTTCCAGGGTGATATAGAGGTCTTCCATGCAACTCCGGAGCAACTTGTTCGGATCCAGGAAACTCATAATGTTCAAGTATTGAGTGAAGATCAAATACTTCCAGTGAGTGAAGTACAACTTTGTAAGCGTTACTGTTTTAACTGTTAAAAGGCTTGTCAAAAGCTTTGAAAAGATTAAAGGTCATCACTTATTCTATTTGACACTTAAAGTTCTCTCGATAATTTTTATAGCATTCTTGCTCAAACAATAAAGATTGACGAAAGTCTAAGGGGTCATTACAACTCTTCTTTCCACTTCGGCCTCCTCCGTCTCTTTCCAAACTAACTTTATTTCTATCCTTGCTATCATATGCCTTCTCAACATTCATAAATACCATTACAAAGTCTTTCCCAAATTCATACCTTCTTTCCATCAGCTGTCATGTGGCAAATATTAAGTCTATTGTAGACCTCTGTTCCCTAAACCCGTGCTGTTCCTCTCTCCACCTTCCTTTCGTTTTATCTTATTCTCTTTTCCAATATCTTCTAATATATTTTTGTACGGTGGCACATCAGTGTTATCCCTCTATAATTTGTACACCTCTTCCAGTCTCCTTTCTTGAAAATAGGTATTAAAACTCCCTTTTTACAGTCTTCTGGTACCTTGTTCTCCTTCCAAACCACTCTCAACACCCTGCATAACCATCGTATACCTACTTCATATCACATAACTTGGTATTACATAACTTGGT
This sequence comes from Timema douglasi, assembly GCA_901482245.1. Classification (NCBI taxonomy): domain Eukaryota; kingdom Metazoa; phylum Arthropoda; class Insecta; order Phasmatodea; family Timematidae; genus Timema; species Timema douglasi. The sequence goes on from CABEEJ010002727.1 coordinate 98,005, forward strand.
ATTACATAACTTGGTATTACATAATTACAGTCCACAATTCATAAGAAAAAAATATGGATTATAATGAAATGTTGGCCTTATAGTCTTAATTAACGCAATTGATCAATTATTGTGTTTTATTCCTAGAAATTGGTCTAGCCTCTAGCTCTACTATACATGGTATTTAAGAATACTTCACTTAAGGGTTCACTCAGAAAACAAAATTCATTAAACTGTATCTTTTGAAACATAAAATTAATCTGATTTTAAGTGGTGCTTCTATTATTAAATCAAATTTTATTTTTATTTGGTTTTGTTATTATTGTAGACCTACCTCTCAATAACAGAATCAAAAATATAATAGTTCCCCTTTATCTTCAATTATATTTACACTTGTCATTGATGCTTAAAACAAACAAAATTCCTTACTAACAGATTAGTAGGGCCACACCAACACATTTCAAACACAAACAGAAGATATTCTCAGTCTGCTGAATGTCCTGGCCTTTGATTGGCTAGAGCCTCTTCTTTCAATCTGATTGACTGATACATCTAAAGTCCAAGGGTCATCTACTCTTAAGCTCATGCATGATTATTGAAAAGTTTTAGTTTAATCAACTCTATGCATTTTGCATGCTTTACTCAGCCACAGGCTGGAAACAGTTGAATTTAAAATCATTTGTCTCAACTTCTTGCACACTATTTTCTATTAATCACTTATTTAATCCATCAAGATATGTATATTCGTAACATTACACTATTGGCAGCATAAAGTCCTCCCAGTTTGAAGGTGGCTGCGTTATCTGATATCTCATTATCTTAATCGATCTCTCGTATGTAGCTGACAATTTCTCTGCCTTAAAATATGAGTGAAGAATTACCTTGGGCATGGGATTAATCCTGGATAGTTCAGTACTAAGCTAAAGGTCCTGGGCTCGATTCCCATGATCAGATGTTAGTTTTCAATTTAAAGAATATGTTATTCAGATGCAGCTGGCTATAACTAACTAACCAATATGATAGCTTGACTAGTTAACCTATTCACTATTAGTTATGCGCTGTGCATGAAGACAAACCCAGCCTAAGAACAGCAGTCACACATTCTTCAGTGACCTCATGTGTGATCCTGGTTGTCACAGGTGTTACAGGAACATGCACAGATCACAGGAACAGAGGACTCGTCTCAATCGGATGACGCACTCACACAGATGTTAACCATCGTGACATCGTCCGGGGAAGTGAGTGTGGATGTGGCGAGCATTGCGAGTCACCACACGCACCTCGTTGAGGCCCAGGATATTATAAAGACCTTGCGAGTCCTCTCGCCTAAGCGAGAGAACATGGGGTCGGCGGATCTGGAGACAGAATTCACTACTTCAGATTGACGCCTTCACATAGTCGTCCTTTGACCCTTGGTTACTTAAAACAATACATTGAAATTCACATTAGCTACCAATAACAAATATTAATTTTGAAATATGATAATATGCATGCAATAAAGTCTGTAAGGAAGTTATAATATGTTCAATATCATGTTTGTATTTAATGTTCATTAAGAATATTACCGATTTATTAAAGTTCAATCAAAAGCATCACTCTACTCTCCTGACCTGATGAAGCTGTCTGTGACAGTGAAAGCTTGTCCTTAAAAATGTGTTTGTATTTTTTAGTGTTATAGCTAAACAATTTCTACTCCAGTATCACCTAGGTAAGTGTGCTGGCTATCCCTCCTAATTTAAACCATGATTTAGCCTAGTGCTCTATACCACATAACCTAGATTTATTAAAGTTAAATTAACCTTAACTTTCGTTAAACAGATGGGTACTCTAAACTTCAGTCACTTTTATTTTACTATTTACCAAGTTAAATAATTTTAAAAATAGTATTAAAGCTTATATTCTGTTAATTTTAAAGGTGTTTAATCGGGTCGAATTTATTCTCCAATTAAGAGGAAGAAATTGTAACAACACATTTTTTTATCCCCAATTATTATCCAAAATTTACATAAATCTTTATAAACATTTATTTTATTTTCATATTAGAGTAAATTTAATTCAGTGTAAAGTCCAAGTATTGATACATTTTAGTCTCTTGAGCTAGCTAGTCTAGAACAGAGGTTCTCAACCTTTTTACGATTGCATATTCCTTGTCAGCTAATTTTAATGAATTGGGCCCAACACATTTAATTTATGTATTAATAATTATAAAAGCTATTTTATGTTTGAAATTGAAATCATTTTTTTAAGGTCAAATATAGAAGTACACTAGCACTGCCTCTCACCATATTGTTGAGTTGATTTAATAAATTTGACTGATCTTTTGCCTTACACTGCTGGCATATCTTCCTGCCACTATTCAAAGAGTGTTTTATTGTCTTCAAGTTGTTACCATCAGTTATATCTCTGCAACAATACTGCATTTATTTAAGATATTTCTTTCACATTTTGTTAAAGTTTGTAAATGCAACTATAGGAATTAGGTTTGAGAGAGATTTTTTCTCTCTAAAATTTGCAATATTTATTTTTTGAGCCATGAAGACTTATACTTCATAATGTATGATATGTTAATACTCTTGAAGGATTCAAAAATTTGAAATCACAAATTTAATCATAATGAACATCTAACTACTGTCTTTGGCTGGACATGTAAATTTTAATGTAAAATGTAAAAATATTTCAAATATTTGAACTGACGATATTGTTGTCTATTTTTTTATTATTAGATTATTAAAAAGAATTTTATTTATTTATTTTACTTATTGTGTTGTTGCTTGTGATTTGGTTATTGAATTAAAATTTTAAAATAATTTTGGCTGCTGTTTTATTCAATGTTTTCTTTCTACATGGTTGGCTTAGTGCTAAGATTGGGGCTTTCAAATCCTTAAGAATTTCCAAGATTTTAAAACAGAGAAAATCTCTTCCCTTTTCAAGGTAATTGTATTAGATTTGGAAGAAGATACAGTTCACACACTTTACATTGTTGCCATTGGACAAAGAGGTAATGGCTGTCTCTTGAAGAAAATTTATTGTTAATGCCCAATCCCCCGACCTAGGTTTCATTTTATTCTATTTCTATCCAACTTTCCGCTATCTTCTTCCAAATCTAATACAATTAGTTCTATTTTTGTAATCTATATGTGAGGGCATAAGTTTGGATGCTCGGGATATACTTCTATTAAATTACTACATTCTTCTTTACTCCATTGTTTGTTTTCACTCATGTGATTAAATTAAAAACCTCTGTTCATAAACTACTCCATTTCATTTAATACAAGAGAAACAAGATGAGAAAATAAAATGATATGGGTTCAACACCTTGCAGGACAGTGTAGATAGAGTAAGGTTTCTTGCAGAAATGTTGCTGTGGTGGGGTTTTTACCGGGCAGTGTTACACAGAAACTAAACAAAACATTAACTGTTTTGAGCTTTCCGCCTCAGATTAGGATTTCCTTCCGGTTGTTGGCAAAAACAGTCGCCGGTGACTCAGTGTCTAAGATATTTTTGTTTTCATAAACTCAAGTTGGAGTTATGTCAAACTAGACAGTTATTTTTTTGTTTCAGTTTTGTCAGTCTGATCGAAAACTGCCTTTTTTTACACTTATTAATGACTTAGCTTAAAGGACAAATTCAAAAACTAAACATCCGTTCATTACATGAACATGCCAGGTCCACTCTTTCCATTCAAAAATAACTTGAATTTACTATACTATAAGATATTCTCAAAGTTTATGTTAGTTGTTTTATGCTTGAAAAAAATCTTAGATTATGTTTATTTAGATGGCTTCATGCAGTAAATAGCTTTATACCTGGAAAGTATTTGACTGCACAATTGTTTGTAATATTTTAGTTTTAAGATGATAAAAAACACAACTTATAATTCTGATACTTAAGAGTTATTTCATATTAATATGACTTTTAACATAATTAACAGTTCAACTTGACCACGACCAAGAGTAAGGTATTTTCAATAGTCACACCGGGTACCCGTCATTTGGCCTAAAGTCATTTGGCCTAAAGTGTAGGCTAAATGCCTTTAGGCCAACTGCCTTTAGGCCAAATGC
>CABEEJ010002728.1:0-45559 GCA_901482245.1 Timema douglasi
GACCGCGCGAGGGAGGGGCTCGAGGAAAAAAGGGGTTAAGGGCGACGTGGTCTCGGAATGGTCACTAGAGTCGCACAACATGGTGTATGGGATATAAACTTTGTTGTTCTGGAATATGTGTAGATCTACCCACTATTTCCCCTGTACCCTTCAAATAATACTCAACATCGATCATGCGGACTAAACATAGACCTAATCTAGTCAGGTATGCCTAGGATGTAGATTTAATGTAACGTAAGTGCACCCGAATTTGCGTGGACGGAGATTGGGAAATTGTTTAGGTAAAAACCATAAAAACCACCTTAAGTGCACTTGACTGGGTTTGAACCCCAATCTCTCCGTCTTCGACAGTCTAGTACAACACAAGAGTAACACATCAGATTATGAGGCCACCGAAGAGGTCCATGAATAGTTCATAAAACTGTATTGTGTTTCTTTTTCTGAAACGAGCGCAATCGGTACCGTTTAATCATATATGAGATGGTCTTTGCTTTTATCTAACCTGAAGTTTCATGTTCAAAGTCAAGCACACTATCGATGCAGTCAACACTTCCCACATAAAATATTAACGTTCTTCATTGACGTGTACCCAACGATGTTATAAAGGACATTTTCTGTGTGTTCTAGGACTGAAACTTTTTTTTACAGTCGCTCTTACAAGAACAAAAATGAAACAATAGAATGGCGGTTATTTCCCGTATAATGACAAGAGTTTCATCGCCACGAGGAAAAAAAAATTAATATAATGAGAGGAAGAGAGGTGCGTAAAGGGGTAAGGGGGAGCCTAAATGATTTCCACTCTCTCACATACTCCCTACTTCGAAAACTTTTTTACCCTGTTTCTCCGTCCCCTCCCATACTCCTCGTGAATTTGAAACTCGTTGAAACTATTTACCACTTTTCCCCTTCACTCTCTCTGGTGCACTTTATCTTTATCTCCCTCAACATCTTTTTTGTTCTTATCCGTTCCTTACCCCCTTCTCTTCTCCCTCATTTTACCTCGCACTGGAGAGATAAAAGCATCACAAATCAGAAGAAAAAGGAGGGTTGACAGTAAAGGGAACTTACGATCGTACCAAAACAAGAGCTTAATGCCTTGTCTTTTAGTACGCGAGAAACTAGAAGGATATATTCCAGAGAGGGGTTGGTCTGTACTTTTTAAAGGCTAAGACTTGATGCATAGTGGAACTTGAGTATATTGGCTGTAAAGGAAGGGGCATGCGCTTTGAAAGATTAAAATTTTAAGCAGAGTGATCCAAGGAGGATAAAGCTGGCTGATGATGTGGCCTACTCTGAGTAAGGTTAAAACTTTAAACTGAGCTATTATAGGAGAATACAGCTATAATTTGAAAAATAATCATTTTAAGATTCCTTAATAATTTTTAATATTAACTTGAGTAATACCTATATATCTTAAAGTATTTAGCTTAGCTCTGGATAGATTTAATTAGAAGTGAGTAAAAAAATCCCTCTATTATATGTATAAAAAAATTAAATCCTTCTCTTGTTAGAACATTCACGTTGATGTACCTGTTCAGAATTTAAACCACACTCTCAGAGTAAGTGAAAATCATGCTACAGTATAGCCCCATGGCTTCCTTGGAGCTGACTGACAGCTCACAGCTGACAGCTAAAAGCTTTGAAAAGTTATCAGACCAAATTTTGTATCCCTACGCCGAATCATATGATCTGCAAAAACATGTGTTTAGCAGCTGTCACTTCTGACTGTCAGAAGTCAGCTGTGACCTGTCAGTCAGCACCAAAGAAGCCATGGGGTTACCGTATCTTCAATATGGATACAGTACAAGTTTCAAAGAAATGGCTTGATCTGACAGCTAGGAAAGCTACTAGATCTACTTTAACATATTAGTACTTAAAGTCATATGATTGGCAGTTGCCCCTTTTTATATATATTTTCAGCACTTATAAATCTAGTTAAATGTTATCAGTGTTTATCGTCAGCAAATATGTTTATATTTTCTAAAAGGCCATTATACGAAAATTGGACTGTATATCACCTGAAAAAACCTCTTATTCTTAATTTAACTCAAAATTTAAGCAGAAGTAATTAATATAAAAACACAAAATTGATAAAATGGCATATTACTTTTACCATTGAGCTTAAAGTAACACAAGCAATTTAAATATGTATTACAAAGGACACTAAAAAATCTCATTGCTTGCTGAATAAACACGAAGGGGCATATTGAGTAAATATTCATCCTCATCGCATAGCTCACCATTGAATAGATACCCACTTAGATGGTCGCATGGTCTAAGGCGGGGATGGACTACCTTTTCGAAGCCAGGGCCATAGATGGTTAAATATAATCTAGTGAGTCACTGAAACCAGTCCCACCTCTATGCCTTTTCCTAATATATTTCCAAGTAACAAATTAAAAATATGGCTAATTGATTAATATTCAAAACTATTTTTTATACAATTATCATAAACTAAAATATAAGGTTATTGTACATGATTTCCTAAAAATATAAACCCATATATGTACTGTACCTAAATTGGCATTCATTTCCCTCCCACCTTAATGCATATATCAGGCTATATCCCCAGAACGAGACCTTTATGAAATAAAGCCATATATTTCACACACAAAAATTAATCTTCCAAGTTCCGCTCCTGCCCTCGATCTTCCTAGACCAAGAGGTTCCCAATGCTATGGACCAAGTTCGGCTATTCCTGGATCATTCCAGTCCACAGTCCAGTCCAGACACGCAGATAACGGAATACGTGTTGGAAATTGAGAGGAAATGATTAGAAATTAAAAAGATTGATACGAGATAGAATCGTTTGATAGGATTCCTGCTACTTCTAAAAACGTCCCTCATTTTTAAGTTGAACTCTTAACTATCATCAAAGATATAAGGAAAGGGTATTATGGAAGATTGAATCATCATTTTTTGATACTTTGATGTCAATAAAAATTATGTGGGCTAGCTTGGAATTTAAAATTAAAATTGCTGGTGATTTCTGAAAAAGACTAGGAAAGACGTAGTTTTGAGTTCTTAAATGTGTTTAAGACCTTCAGAAATCTAGTATTATTAAATTTAAAAAACATCTATTTTTAAATACAACATCATGTCAATATGGAGGTGACGGCTAATATTATGGCCCGATATAAAAAAACCTTTAAAATTGTTTAGTTCCTAAAAATTATATGAAATTTTAAAATTATACTATTTTAAGGACATTCCAAGCGCAAAGATGCAGTTCTATAAATTAAGCTAAGAGGTTAAAATATAAAAATCTACCCTCACTTAATCACATTAAGTCATTTTGTTAACATTTTCACAACATAAAGTTTTTAGAAAATTGAGAATTCCATTTAAATAACAAATACAACAACGAATCAAATAGTCAAAGCTATCATTTATGCATTTTAGTGAGGATCACACCATTTAGATATCATATTCTGAAAATTGAAAAATGTTACCTGGACGCGGAAATCGAACCCGGGACTTTTGACTTAGTACGCCAATGCTCTTACCACTGAGCTATCCAGGATTCGTCCCGTGCCCATGGTCATTCTTCACTCTTCACTCATAGTTTAAGGCAGAGTCTATGATGGACGTGCGGGTTCGATTTCCGTGTCTAGGTATCATTTTTCAATTTTCAGAACATGATATCTAAATGGTGTGATCCTCACTAAAATGCATAAATGATAGCTTTGACTATTATTTATTAATATGCAATTCCATACAGTAATTATAGTAATGGTCAAATTGCTGCAATAAAAGCCAATTACCGAGTCGTGGGTGGCTGTGTTTTCTGATGGCTGTGATCTTAAATAATCACATATTTGTAGCCGATGATTTTCGCACGTCCATCATAGACTCTGCCTTAAACTATGAGTGAAGAGTGAAGAATGGCCAAAGTCATGGGACGAATCCTGGCTAGCTCAGTGGTAAGAGAATTGGCATACTAAGTCGAAGGTCCCGGGTTCGATTCCCGTGTCAAGGTGTCATTTTTCAATTTTCAGAATATGATATCTAAATACAACAATGTTAAGATATTTCCTTTCAAATTGGTATTGCTCTTAAATGCTTTATTCAATGATAAATATTAATACCAACATGTTAATAATTCACCAGCAATAAAAAAATTTGCCTTTGAGAAGTGGAACTGGGGTATTACAGATGATTGTCTATCACATTAGAGATGGGTTGATACCAATTTTTTTTCGATACTTGATATCGATACCACAATTTTCTAAAGATACTCGATACCGATACTAAAGTCGAAACAAACCCTTAGGATAGGATTAAACACATTGACATTAATTATTACTACCCGTCCTTGACGCAATAAAACAACAACCCGTAAACTCTGAGCGGCAGCGACGGTAAAAAATGACTCGCTTTACTAACCCAAAGTTCCGTGAAATCGGATGAATGTTTGTCCTTTTTGATTTGTAATTTTCACATCGCATGCATCGCATCGCGCGTAGGCCTATGATACCAGGCAGTCAAGTAGTAGTAGTTCTATGCTGATTCTACACCGTGGCCACAGTTTTTGATGGATTATCAACAAGCTTTTTTTTTGTTTTTCATATTGTAGCATACCAATTAAATGTAGCGACAAAACAATTCCTATATTTTATTTCTGTGAGCTATAAAACATATCTTTTATCACTTTTATTGCGATTTATTATATTTTTGTAAGGATTTTTCGAGATATTTCTATTTTTTCGTTACTCGATACTATTTTTATCCACCAACTTGATACTCAATACCCCCAAGTATGGATGGTATCGAGGTATCGCTAAAAGTATCGACCAATCCCAATAATATCACATATCTTATTTTACTTTCGTAATTCGAGTGCTCGGGAACCACTCACTCCCGATAGTGTATGGTTTTGTTTCCACGAATAATAAAACTATACATTTACTATGCTTTGTGTCATAAAGTTGTAATCTTTTGATAGGGATGGTTATAACATGTAGGACTATCAGCCAGTAGTATAGAAGGACGTTACTTTAATATTTACCCAAAGTATTTCTCATGAGGCTAGACAGTAAAGTTTATTGCGCTCAAGACTAGAAGTTAGAGGCTGTGTTATTATATTGGGGCTGGAAACAACGGCGTAGGGAGGTCTTTATTTATTATTAAAACAAATCTGTAATAGTGTATTAATCTATTTTTGGGTAACACGTCTTACTAAGCATCAGGGCTATACACATATTTACGCCAATGAAGTAGGGATGAAGAAAATCGAATTCAGAAGTAATTTAACAACACCTAAATGGAGTTAGCGTGTAAATCCATTTAAGGAAAATTTTCACAGCACAAACAACATGGATTTAAACCCTGACCTCACCGTCACCACTGAACTTTGCACGAATAAACTGAAGACTTCACCCATCGATGCGGGTTTATTATTTAAAGCTAGAAAACTACATACATCAATGGGTACGTTAATATTAGCCTATTTAGTCTGGTTTGCCAATGATGGAGATGTTGGAGTTCGAGTACCTGCCCGGTGTACCGGGCGTGTGGTTTTCTTTGTGGTTCTCCACTCTCTCTCCACAAAAATCTAGGTACTGTAAGTGTTCTCTAAATTCTAACGTCATCATCTCCAGATCATTAGAATGATTGATATTTATGTGTATAATATAAACGAGTATTTAAACACCGTGAAAGTAATGTTACAAAAATAGAACAACAAATAGACGATTAATAAACATAAGAGTTTCATGGCCTCGGACATATACAGTAAAATAAGTTTTTTATGTGTGTGAGGGAGAGCGTATCAATAATTACGTACGGGGGAATAACAATAACCAATTCAAAGAAAGGATAGCTACCATGACGTCATATCATTAAAACTAAGAGAAAGGGGAATTTGGTAGAAAAAGAGAACGCTGGACAAATTTATAACGAGAAATAATGGATTGATTTTGTAATCCGACTTTATTTCGCAGTAGTTTCCACTAGAAGATAAATCGTTGAAAATACATAGCAGTATTGGAATAATAAAGATAATATACTAAGAAAGGTTTACTTATAAAGGAGGAATTTGAGTGGAGTTTTATAACAGTGAGAATAATTAAATATAAAACGTGAGATTTTAAGAAAAAAAGTAAAATTGAAAGAAGCTAAATTACGAATGAAGAAGGAAAGTATCAACATCTTTATTAATAAAATGGTGAGTTTGTCTTTCATAAACATTGCACGATATCTACCGGAGGCAAAGGTTTAAGAATGTAAAAGTTAGTAGTATCTGTACACCAAAGTGTGCACTTCAAAGAAAGAATTATAATATTTTGATTTTCTTCTTTATAATTAATTAAAAACTGCGTTGGGAGCAAAAGTGCCACTGGAAACGCAGGGTTTAGAGGCACTATCTTTAAAATTACCTTCCACGTTCAATCGTTAAAGTAAAAATCTCTTTCCCTGGCAACGCCAGATATTTTAGCCTACACTATAATAATGCTCTAAGGAAAAAAAATCCAAAAATTATAAGAAAACCTTGAAGGAAAAGACTTAAAGGTTCTAAGTTATCTAAAATATCGTTTAACTGTAATTGTAATTTTTTTTAATCATCTCCTTTTACTGCTGGTTAAGGTTATATGTATATGTACTAATAACGCTAGATAGGTTAGGGATGAGGGAGTTCAAATTTAGAAGAAGTGTATCAAGATTTATGAGCTGAGAGAACTTGAAAAACCATATGTTAAAAACCACCCTCAATAAACCTTGCCGGGTTTCTAATCCTGATCTCCCTGTCATCAGCAGTCCTAACTATATCAACAGTGATACTTTATACCATGCCACCACTGAAGTAGGCTGTAATTATAGATAAACCTTGTGATTTTGTTAAGTAAAATAGTTGACCAAGGCAATTTTTTACTTCGCAATGATGCCTAGCTATCATTTATTAAGATGGCTCTTCTTTCATTGGAATTTCTAGATTCATATATTAATAATAATAATAATAATAATATTTAGCACCGCGTCTTACTACCCGTTCGGGTTATACGCTTTAAGTACTAATTACTCTAATAGATCAGGAATTGGGAAGGTTGAATTAGAGGAAGTGAACCCGCATTTGCGTGGAGGTATAGTGGAAAACTATTTTAGGAAAAATCACCCCCAGTTCACCAGACCGGGATTCGAGCCTGGATCTCCCCGTTCTCAGCAGTCGAGTTCAACACGACAAGCGCGTTAGCCAACTACGCCACTGAGGCGGGTCATATATTAATAAAATATCAGGGGAGATTGGGTAAGATCTTATTAAAATATGTCAATCAGTTGTATTATGGCAAAATAGATCGCTTGACGAGTTAAAAAATATTGTTTTGAGAGAAAACTCTCTGGTACACCAAAACCTAAGCTTTTCATCCAATCTTATTCTCAAGACACCTCCGTCCGATCCCTAACATAATACCCAGCCTCAATATAATCAATTTTCACATAATTCTTGCATAGACATCTGGTCTACCTGCTATCGCTACTAAAATGTTGTGTACATGCCTATCATCACCCAAATGTGCCAAATGACCACCAATATTTGGAATATATAAGTAGGCTTACGTTTAAAAGTGGCGAGAACACGAATAAATATGAATTTATATGAATTGAAATACTATTAAATTCACACCTTTTAATTCGGTCAGTGGCAAATCTTCCCGTTAAGCTAAGGATCCCGGTTTATATTTCCTATATTACCAACAGGATACACATCCAGACTGATTGTACAGAGTATTTTTTTTATGTCGTTTTCACCCTCGATTATACAAGTGTGAGTACATATCCTCTAAGCTCTAACTTCTTTATACACACCTCATCATTAAAATTAAATGTCGCTATCCCAGGCGGGTGGTAAGAAATGGTATTATAAAAGTATTTAGTAACCTTGTAGGAGAACATAACAGCTATAAACAACTATGCTTCCATATATACAAGGTACCGGATAGGGTTGATGCAAAGGTTGATGATATACCATGATCTTGTCTGAATGTAAAGTTACATATAAGAAGTGTGCAAATAATCCTATTAATGCTGAAAATGTAAATGTTAATGTTACAATTAGTTTTGATCCCTTTGAATTCTCGAATTATGAAGGATATTCGATATTCTAGGATCAAAAGAAATTTTAGAAGAATATGTTTTTAAATTTTGTATATGAATTCTTTATTGGACTATTTTGTTACTCATCAGAAAGCAAACCCAATATATCTATAGGACAAATTTATCAAATAGACTTCAGACCATGCATTTACAACTCGAGTAAATGTCTGATTTTTATAATAAATACCTTATAAGTTATGATAAACAATTTTTTCACTTAGGATATTTAATATCTAAGTGGCAACTTAATAAATAATGTTAAATAGAAGAGAAATAAATAAAGAGGAACCCCTCACCAATGTTGGGAAGTGAATCGCTTATATTTACCATATTTAATGTGATTTAGATTCGAGATTCGTAGTTAAAATGAATACTTGGGTTCATGCAAAAAGGGTCTTGATACATCTCTGAAAATTACTCAAAGTCGTGGAAAGCCTGAATATGTCGAAGAATCTTTTAATTTGTCATGGCGGATGGTATATTTGATTCTGTAGCAATTATTGCTACAAGGTATCTTAAAGTGGGTTAGTCAATAAAAACAGCACTTACCCAATTTCACCAACCGGACGAGCGAGCGGAAAAGAACGTCCACACACGATAACAACATTGAAACATCTAAGAGCGATGATCCTAGTGCTGCATTTTGCCACTACGCACCACCACCTGTCTCAAGAACAACATGGACGTCTAGAAAAGCGTAGAAGAGCTGAGGCTTTGATAGAAGATTCTCAACGCGTCTAGTACAGCGCATCTCCCCCCTTTCCGCGTGTTTGAACTCTGTGATCCCCACCATTGTGTAATTCCGTCTCGAGTGTTCGATGAGTTTTGCACCTTATAAGAGACTGTTCATCAAGATAGAGACCACTCTTGGATTAGGCTCGGACATTGACGAAGCGTAGGCTTCGAGGACAGACTTATACAATGTAAGGAGAAATTCTATTTCGGCACAAATATAAATATTGTAATTTTTCTAAATTCCTTTTTGATCGTTTTACGTGTATATATTGTTATTTATATCATATATGAATCTTCATTCGTTTTACTAAACATTAAGTTAACTTCACTTATGTTACGCATGGGTTGTAGGGAAATAGGACTTTACTTAAACTACTAAAGTAATGTGGGAATTTTTTTTAATGTTAGTTTTGAATTTTTTCTAATGTTAGTTAAATCGTGCTTATCAACCTTGATTCAATTATTTAACTTTAAGAATTGTGTTTTCAAAGCTTGTTGTCTTAGTATCCATATTGGGAAGTTATTTTATAATATTAGGTCCTAAACTATTCAGCGGTTAGAATGCGTGACGTTGATAATTATTCTTATATATTTAACTTTATGTATCTAGCTTAGGAGTTATGTTTCATAGTTATTGAAGGTGGCAGAGTGTTAAAAATATTTAGGCCAGGAAAGTTTAATAATAAAGTTAGGAATTATCCTTAACTTTAATAAATGGATATCTTAACTTTATTTAGTATGACATATAATTTTGTAGGATTCCGTAATAAGTTTTTGTTATTTATTTGTGGAGACGTCATGCGTCTGCTAATCATTAATGGGATAACCACAGAACTTTAATGCTGTTAGCTACAATTTTTTGACTAGCACTAAAATAGGTCATTGTTGGGAAATCTCATTTAAGTTTATATGGTGTTATACGCCATATTTATAATGCTAGGCATTGAAAGGATTATATGTTGTCATACGCCATATTGATAATTATAGGCATTAAAAGTAAATTCACGTATGTTCATGGAAAGTTTTCTTGTAAAAAACAACAATAATAGAATGTTATTATTTCACTTCAGCTTTTACAGATATTGTATTAAAAAAAGAATATGCTTAGATTCTTTAAAGAAGTGATATGTTCTTTAATAAGATGTTGGCTGAAATAAAAGCAAAGTTTCTTTAAGACTTGAACTTCTTACTATTCTAGTTATGCCATTTATCCTTAGGTTTAGATATGTATAATTTTTAAGCCCTTTTTAACTTAGCCTTCGAACTCGTCGTATTAAAACTAAATTGATTTCTGAAGGAGAACAGTGAGATTACCCTCCTTCTAGGAGTGAGTGGCGTGCGTTGGAGATGGGTTGTGTACCCTGCTATATTTCACAACAAAAACATAATATTGTTTTACACTTCGCACTCCTATTTTCTAAAATTTTTGGTAACATTAAATTTATTTTATTTGTATTGAATCCCTCTAATTCTAGAGCTTGGATAACAATTCTACAGAGAAGATAAAGATTGGGATCATATTTTAATCAAGCTATACAGGCCTATATAGCCATATATGTATCTATTTGTGCGCATTCCAAAAATTATGATTTATAATATTGGAGTATTTTTCTTGTCAATTCTTTTATAAGCGAGCCAAGAAAATTGGAATTTTTGGTCCAAGAAAAAAATGAGAGATTTCTTTTTTGAGAATTTGTGGCCAAATCATCAGTTAGAATCAGAATGTGAGTTTAGTTGTTCTTGACCTGAATCACTTCCTCTAAAGTTCAGCAACGCCTTGTTTGGCAACATGGACCGCAACGAGGCACTGAGTGAGAGAGAGAGAGAGAACACTTGAAGGAACATTGTTCTCTGCGATTCGCGACGAACACCCTGCGGGTAGAAATTAGTCCTACACCAACACTCACCATTTTTGTTGTGTGTGTGTGCTTCTAATTGGATGTCTTTGTTCCTTCTAATGACAGATAAATTATGCGTTAGTTCGCGTCTAGAATACAGAAAGATTTGGAATCGTAAAAGAGTACTATCCTCTATTTCCATGAAACTCTTGGAAAATATACAGAAGTATAACACCGGAGGGAGGTGGATTGATAGAGCTAACAAGGAAAACAAGGTTAAGAGAAAATAAACTCTTCTATTTTCTAAGGATTTTTACTTGTTTGTTATTGTAGTTTATCTTTTTAGTGGAGTTACTGTAGATTAGCTCTTTCTTTATGCACTTTATAACAATCGACCCTCATTGTAGTGGATTGGATAGAGATTGGAATTCTTTGTTTTCTTTCACTCTGTTTTCCAGTATTGGTAGTTCAGCTAGAGAAAGATTAAATAACTACATATAAATTTATTTTAAAATTGTTCTTTTAGTTATTAATTTAAACTTTTACTTTGATATCAATATAACAGATTTGCTCTAATGTTTTCACTCTCTCAGCAGACTGGCTTGCTGGTGATAGGGAGATCAGGGTTCAAATCCTTGGTTGTGTGTAATGTAAGAATTTTTTTACTAAGTGGTACTCCACTCTAATTCCAGGCAAATGCGGGTTTGCCTATTCTAAATTCTACCTTCCTCATCTCTAATACACTATCGTAAGCCTACTTTTAGTAACTTTTACGTCTGTAAAAAAATGTTCCTTACCCTCTTTCTTTCAGTATTCTTAAAAGAGATTGTGATTAATTTTTTGATTTATTTAACAAAAATTTAATGATTTTAGTTCACTTTCACTCTATTCACTCCTACGTAATTTCTACAATGAAAAGGATACTTTATTTTACCAGTTAACTAAACCTATCAAAACTGGTTAGTAAAATTAGTTTGTAATATCTCTTTAGATTTCTGCCTAATTTAGTAAACAAAGAGAATCCTACTTAAATGTGATCCTTCGCGCATCAATACCTATGCCAGGAATACTCCAGATTTTTAAACTTAATATAATATGTTGTACTATTGATTTATTTATATTTAATTTATCATATATTTATCAGAGGTGCCAAAATATTTAAATTATAGTGCAAAAATGTGTATATATTGTATATTACAGTTAAAATTAAATCTAGCTATAGTTACAATATAAACTACTTTCGATAATTCATATTCTTGAATTATACCGTTATAATAAATGTTATACTCGAGCAATTAAAAATACACATTTACTCTTAATCCACACCACAAGGCTATACTTAACATATAAACCATTCCACATGTATAAATGAAATTCATCCAACTGAATTATTTTTTCTTGGCTCATTAAGTTGTCTTATTATTATTATAGTATCATTTAATTTAAGATATTCCAAATAGTTAAAAAAGTATTTAGTTAGCTAGTACCAAAACTATTTTTATTAAAGTGAATTATTTGGCATTATCTAACCATAACTTAAACCCCACCCACCCCCTTTAATAAAAACACCTTTACTTTCCTTGTAAGCAGCAAAGTTATTTTTTTATATAGATGATGTGATGTAAAGTACTAGGTTAAAATGAAACAAAATGCTTCTAAGGGGCAAATAAACGCCAAGGTTTTTACTCTTTGAAACAAAGTGTGGAATATAAAAGTAGTGTTAATTGGAATTAATTGGTAAAATCTGGAAAAACTAATTACTTTTTACGTTTCAAGCAAGTATAATTCAATTATACCATTCAATAAAGTGAAATGTGTGCAGTCATTTACGGTCTTCAAGTATCAAGTCAATTGGAAAAATTCGTTAAATTGGGAAAGAATTATTTAAAAGTACAAGATGATTGAAAAATTCTTCCTCAATACCACAGTAATACTGGAAATAGATATATTTTTACGCGCCACGTCTTACTATCTAATCAGACTATATACATATGCACCCACATTTGCGTGGATTGAGTGTGGAATACCATTTTGGAAAACCACTCTCGGTACATCGAATGGGATTCGAACGCCGTTAGTCCTGTCATCGTCAGTCTAGTCTAACATGAGGATGACACATTAGACCATAATATAATATTAACTTAGACATCAAACCCTGAGTCAATATTACATGCTTAGGTAGTTATATTGGGTAGGGAAAGAGGGCTGGGGAAGATGGGGAGGGACATTTTTGAGGTAAGGTCTCAAGGGGTAGCCCTCATCCAAAAATGGGCCCCATAGCACCAGTGATTCCAGTGATGCATCTGTATTGGTGGTTGATGGGGGGCGAGATTAGTTGGGGGCAGGGCACTTGAGATTACCTTTTGATTTCACATATTCAGGTCAACACATATATATTTAAGTCCTTATTTGTCAATTTAGATCCATAAAGTAGGTAGAGTTTGGATCTGACAAGAATATATACTCTCGTATTAAATAAATAGTTTGGAGAACATTTTACGTAATCTCACGGTCATAATTATTAATTCCGTTTAACATAAAAATATGTTTTAAATAACTTATTTGGGACCATCTTCGCTAACCTTAAGCTTGGTTGCTTCTCATAAAGCAGCTGAGGGAAGATTAGAAATTCTTAAAGTATTTATTAAATAAAAACATATAAATAATATGAAGTTTGTTTGCATGTAGCTATTGTGAATACATTTATATCATCCTGTATATTTTAAAAGTGCCTAAATTGGCAAACTAAGTTCTACTATATTCACTAATCACTAGTGTCAGTAATACTATCAGTTTTGAAACTTATAGGGTTAAATAATAACTCCCTTTCAAAAAATCTAACTAGATAATTATTATGTTAATCTTTTCAAATATTTTTTTTTTATCTAACTAGTATAAAGTTCACGACTGAATAACAACTGTATAAGGCTAGTATATACTTTTTAGAAACAGTACAAGGCAGGGCGAAATTTACAAAATTAGAGTGAATTTTTTTCCCATAATATTTAAACTTTTTTGATTAACATTTAGAAACATATTATTCAATAATTAAGATTTTCTTTTCATACTCAATATTGGACAAAATGGTTCATATTTCTACATAAAATAAACTGTAAATCTGTTTGTATATTCAATTTCGACTACTTGTTTGTTTACAATAAACACAAAAAGATCTCTTCTGATCAAGATGGGACTTATTATCTTGTACTCCTTATAATTAAGAATAACGGGGAAGCTGTATATTACCTTCACGCTATCTCACCAGCGAGTGAAGAAATGTCGTAAAGACCGATTATCAGTGCGGTCACATCTGCGTTTTAAATTTGTATTACTTCAAACATAGTACATTAACATTTATTGTATGGATCATCTTTGGAAGTTTCCTTGCCAATGAGGGGTTTGGAAATATCAACAAACCATTAATGTAAGATTCATTTTCACTTCATTATATCAAAAGAAAGTATTGTGATGGTAAAAACTCTATATCAAAATTTAGAAAAATTTTACGTTTGATGTGAAATCGAACTAAAAAAAATTGACTTGACAATTTTGTTTGTCTTCATGTCTGTTTGTCTGTCTGGCCCTAGCAGAAGATCTAAAATAATTTGATGTATTTGGTATAAACTTAATATTTAAAGGTTAAAGGCCACAAAATGTATTTTATTTACTCTACCCCTTCATTTAAGGGTAGTTTACTGATGACTAATTTTTTGAAACACAAAAGTTTTCGAAAATGGCCTTAACGATATTGTTTAAAACGCATATCTAGGATTTATTCGACATGAAAAATAGTCTTAGAAACTTGAAATATTTTGTAAATACATCTAGCAATTTGGTTCCAAATAAGTATCTTGGTAATGTTTGACATAAACAAATAATATTGTTTTATGGTTTCTGGGGTTGAATTTTATTTAAGGATAGTTTACTGATGATTTATTTTTCAAAAACTTGAAATATTGTTTAAATGAATTTAAAAATTTTGCTCCAAATGATTATTTTGGCAGTGTATTACATATAAAATAATACTATATACTTATTTCGTGGTAAAATCTAATGTATGGGTGGTTTACTGATGACTAATTTTTTTTACACACTGGAAATATTTTTAAAATGGCCCTAAATATTTGGTTCCAAGTGAATATCTTTGGAGTGTTTAACATGACAAATAACCCTTAATACTTCATTTTGAATGAAAATTCGATTAAGGGTCGTTTACTAAGGAGTTATTTTTGAAAATTCAATTACTTTGAAAATGACGAGTAACGATTTTGCTTTAAATATATATAAACAAAAGTTTGTTGAGGGTACGTCAAATCCCTCACCTTTTACTCTCGGTCTTTTGTTTTTTAAAAAATTATAATTTAATTATTAATTAATGAGAGCAAGAAAAAAGAAATAAAGGATGAATAAAAATCACAGGAAATAAAAATTCAGATTAGGAGAAACTTCTTCTGGGTATTATGTGGAGGTATGTTTGTCTACAACATAGTCAACAAGTAGCTAACCAAATAACCTTTGACATGGAAGCTGTATCTACGGTTGTGAGCTACTAAGGTTAAGCATTCATTAAAATCTCTTATATTATATCAATATATTTTTTTTTTGTATTTGGTGAGTTTTCTCGTTATTTAAAACAATACTAAGCATGTAACCCATTTCGGTAACCACAAGGTCTGAGGCGCTATTCTTACAGTAGACTAGACAGCCATTGACCGGGAGCTCAAGGTTTGAACCACACTTGGGTGTATAGAAGGTTTTTCCCAAATTATTGTCCACTTTCCACGCAAATGCTGGTACATTTCATATAAATATAGCCTTCCTCATCCCTAAAAACACTAACATGCTTAGTACATTAAGGTATAACCCAATCAGTTAGCAACCCGCGGTGCTAATTTTTTTTATTATATATTAATAAGTATGTTTGGCAATATTATATATTTTAGACATTCATGATTGTATTAAAGATAATTTAATAGGGAGACAAAATATTATATTTCATATAGGCCTTAATTAAAATCCACACTGTTGGACATGCTTAACTAATATCAAGCTCATCTATTTAAGTTTGTGGATGACAGGAAAGTCTGGGTTCGAATACCAAATGAGTGTACTGGGGGTGTTTTTTTCTTATATGGTTTCCCACTCTCCCACCACACAAATTTTCATATAGCTTCTCCCTTTTTCAACACTAACCCAATATTATAATTAAAATGATTATCAAAGTGGTGAGAAAATAATGTATATAGCTATGGTTCTCTATGTCCCACCTAAATGTCCAATGTACTAAGAGGGGATTCGTATTTATAGACGATTTAAATTAATCAGTGATTGTGTGGACGCTATAATGTTAGGGTTCCTGATGACTGAATAAATCTTTGAGATATTTATAAAAAGTTATTGATCTGTAGATTTTTACAAACATCAAAAACATCTGAACTTCCACTGGGCAGTGCGGTCACGTGTGAAGTCAGCGCCCGGGGCATCATTGAAAGAAGCGTGACCCCTCTCCCCAACCACACCATCTTGTATTTACACCATAATTGTAAGGGTTATTGCTATGGAAAAAATAACAAGTGGTGCTACCACTATTATGAAGAGTGTCAACAATCAAAAAACACTGTTTAAATCATCCAAAGGTTATGAATTGCACTTTTCAATTATGTTTTTAACTCAAATAGTCATAGTTAATTCATGATACACACCTGTCACATGACTCCATGATTGATAGGCCCAGCCCAGGAGTACATCACAATTTTTTTTATTGAATAACAGGGCTAAATTAATATATTTGAGTATAAATACGGTATTTTATTCACACAACTCGAAAAATCAAAAGTAACACATAAATTGTTGTAGTAGTTGTGAAATGTTTAGAATATTACTACGTAATCATTCACTATTCACTTTGATAAATCATAACTATTATAATCAACATATGTATTGATTTGTAATCTAAACATTTGTCTATTCACTGTGTCATCCAGTTTATTAGAAGATGGTGGATAGTGGAGAGAAGGAAAAGGTTCATCACCAGGCCTGTTAGAAGATGGTGGATAGTAGAGAGAAGTAAAAGGTTCATCACGAGGCCTGTTAGAAGATGGTGGATAGCGGAGAGAAGGAAAATGTTCATAACGAGGCCAGTTAGAAGATGGTGGATAGCGGAGAGAAGGAAAAAGTTCATCACGAGGCATGTTAGAAGATGGTGGATAGTAGAGAGAAGGAAAAGGTTCATCACGAGGCCTGTTAGAAGATGGTGGATAGTAGAGAGAAGGAAAAGGTTCATCACGAGGCCTGTTAGAAGATGGTGGATAGTGGAGAGAAGGAAAAGGTTCATCACGAGGCCTGTTAGAAGATGGTGGATAGTGGAGGGAAGGAAAAGGTTCATCACGAGGCCTGTTAGAAGATGGTGGATAGCGGAGAGAAGGAAAAGGTTCATCACGAGGCCTGTTAGAAGATGGTGGATAGCGGAGAGAAGGAAAAGGTTCATCACGAGGCCTGTTAGAAGATGGTGGATAGCGGAGAGAAGGAAAAGGTTCATCACGAGGCCTGTTAGAAGATGGTGGATAGCGGAGAGAAGGAAAAGGTTCATCACGAGGCCTGTTAGAAGATGGTGGATAGCGGAGAGAAGGAAAAGGTTCATCACGAGGCCTGTTAGAAGATGGTGGATAGTGGAGAGAAGGAAAAGGTTCATCACGAGGCCTGTTAGAAGATGGTGGATAGTGGAGGGAAGGAAAAGGTTCATCACGAGGCCTGTTAGAAGATGGTGGATAGCGGAGAGAAGGAAAAGGTTCATCACGAGGCCTGTTAGAAGATGGTGGATAGTGGAGAGAAGGAAAAGGTTCATCACGAGGCCTGTTAGAAGATGGTGGATAGTGGAGGGAAGGAAAAGGTTCATCACGAGGCCTGTTAGAAGATGGTGGATAGCGGAGAGAAGGAAAAGGTTCATCACGAGGCCTGTTAGAAGATGGTGGATAGTGGAGAGAAGGAAAAGGTTCATCACGAGGCCTGTTAGAAGATGGTGGATAGTGGAGGGAAGGAAAAGGTTCATCACGAGGCCTGTTAGAAGATGGTGGATAGCGGAGAGAAGGAAAAGGTTCATCACGAGGCCTGTTAGAAGATGGTGGATAGTGGAGAGAAGGAAAAGGTTCATCACGAGGCCTGTTAGAAGATGGTGGATAGTGGAGGGAAGGAAAAGGTTCATCACGAGGCCTGTTAGAAGATGGTGGATAGCGGAGAGAAGGAAAAGGTTCATCACGAGGCCTGTTAGAAGATGGTGGATAGTGGAGAGAAGGAAAAGGTTCATCACGAGGCCTGTTAGAAGATGGTGGATAGTGGAGGGAAGGAAAAGGTTCATCACGAGGCCTGTTAGAAGATGGTGGATAGCGGAGAGAAGGAAAAGGTTCATCACGAGGCCTGTTAGAAGATGGTGGATAGTGGAGAGAAGGAAAAGGTTCATCACGAGGCCTGTTAGAAGATGGTGGATAGTGGAGGGAAGGAAAAGGTTCATCACGAGGCCTGTTAGAAGATGGTGGATAGCGGAGAGAAGGAAAAGGTTCATCACGAGGCCTGTTAGAGGATGGTGGATAGTGGAGAGAAGGAAAAGGTTCATCACGAGGCCTGTGACTCACGAGCTGTCAGCTGAAAGAATTCATGTAGAGGTGTCACCGGCTTACAACGGTTGCTATTTTCACTTTACCGATTTAATTGCAATGATATTTTATAACACAACACATTATACCATTTTAAATGTTTACAAGACGTATTTTAAAAATTTCGTAGCATTATTCTTTGGTATCTTAACTAATGCCCTTATAATAAATATTCAATCTTTAAATTTCTAAAAGGATTTACTAACACAAAGGGGTACGAGGGACGTCTATGGGCGCCCCCTTGTTCACGGTGCCTGGGCTAATCACCCGAGTCACTCCCCCTTGTTACGGCCCTGTCACTGGGAAATAATTAAAAAAGTGAAATTTTGGCTAGCAGGAAAGATGACATAAATGGGTTTTAGCCTGTTTACAACTAGTAATTATTAAGGTCGTAATAACAACAGCTTGGTAAGGAATCCCTGAAAGTTTAAATGACGCTAAACAGGAATTTTTAAGATCAATAAATATAAGAATAATACCTTCGAGACATATACTGACTTATAAAATTGTTATAATTAATAACTAAAGGAAAACAAGGTGTATTTTTAAGTGTATAAAATTGGCTATTTTTTTCCATGCCGGTAATAGTAGTTATAACTTCATTAACTTCATGTTTTATAAGACTAAATAAAAACTTGCATTTGGTGAGATTTTTGTGTTTTTAATATTAATATTACCCGCCTCGGTGGCGTAGTTGTCTAACGAGCTTGTCGTGTTGAGCTCGACTGCTAAGGACGGGGAGATCAAGGTTCGAATCTAGGTCGGGTGAACTGGGGGTGGTTTTTCGTAAATGGTTTTACACTCTCCCTCCTGACCAATGCGGGTTCACTTCCTCTAATTCAACCTTCTCAATTCCTAAACCATTAGCGTAATTAGTACTTAAAAAGCGTATAACCCGAACGGGTAGTAAGATGCGGTGCTAAATATTATCATTATTAATATTAATATCCATGATATCCTCATATTCACACTATAGAAGTAGTGAAATAGTGAAAGGTAACTATAATTTAGTAGTGTGCCCACATTTGCGTTGAGTAAGAGGAGGCATACATTTTTTTTTTAATATCACCCACATTTGGAGATTCAAAAGCCTACTTTCCCATTCACTGGTGGACCAAATAAGAAAATACTAACGCCTTTCTCATGCTTGCATCTGTGTGGATAGCTTCGAGTCTTCTCACTATTAAGATCACAATCCCTACAATCAGCCCCTTAAGAACATTTATCTGACCCTAACTACCCATTTCTTATTTAAATTAACAGTTAAATATTGTCCAATACTTTATCTCAGTCAGTAAATCATCCGTCTGCAGAACTAATAGTATCGAGTTCGTTTCCCAGCAAAGCCGTAAAATGTATAATATGTGAACTTGGGGCTTAAACCTTTAAATTATAAGTCACTGACAAGGGGACTGGCTATTGTGACTATTCTAAAGTTAAGTTAGTCGGCGATTCGATTGTTAACATAATAATTTGGTTTGAAAGTACATGTTAGATTACTAAAATTGTAATCATTATAATTAACAAAGCAGAAATGTGATGCGTACAACACCACATATCATACAAAGTCTTCTTTGAGTCTCTCTTAATGATTTCTACCGCTCCACCCAATTCTTATCATCCCATCTTGTTTGTTTATGACGGTTTCGAAATAGAGGTCCTGAGCTTTGTTTTGTCGAGTGTTTATAGTGTACCGAATTACTCTGAGAGAGAAAGAGAAGGAATCTTGACGGTTTCTCTTGTCACCGTCCTCCGTGTTTTCTCTCTCCTCTTCACCCCTTCTTCTCCCAACATATCCCCTACTTTTACCAAAGCAGAAACTTCATCTCTTAAGAGAAGCCTCTCAAAAGTCTTAACTGTGTCAACACTTCTCTCCTAACGGGCTGTTCTACTACTGCTGTTTCATGTTGGGAGTCCCCCCCCCCTCCCACTCATACTTTACCAACCCTCTCTTATTAACTATCCCTCTCTGCTCTGTTTCCAATGCAGCGCTTTGCACAAGTGCTTCATAATGTGTACACTTATTATCACGATGTTAAGAAGGATTAGGATTTTTGGAAAAATACAAAATTATAGGCTTTTTATTTGAGAATTTGAGAAATTTAGCTGGCACTTTCTAAACCGACTTAATATATCAACAGCATCAAACCCAAAAACCTTAGAATATTTATCATTTATAAATATCTTGCTATATAATCTAAATTGTATAGTTAAATATCACAGGGAGAGTCCAAATCCTCTCCTTAGGGAGGCTCAGTTCACAGTTGAGGTTACTAAAACAATCTATGGGCGCTGATCACAGGTCCTGCGTGCTATTAAAAAAAGCTCACAAGACAAATTTAAACAAAATTATATAAATATTTTTTTTATAAGAAAAGTTTTGATATAAAACTTCAAAAACACTTCCATTAACTCGCTTTTCTTAAATTCCCACCTTAAGTCTACCAGAATGGGAGTGTAGACAAATAATTGACTCGTAGTGCAAGTCTAATTAGATCAGCTATCAAGCTGTTTACGAATTTCCAAGACCTCTAAATAATTATTGAGGGGTTTCGCGTTTTAGATGAAAGAAGCCTCTTCTTTTCTTACCTGTGACTGATCACTAATTTAGCTAACGAGTTTTCTGCGATGGTTTAATCTCCCGAGAAACTCTTTCCAAAAGTTTAAATTTTAGGATCACTCTAAGCACAGTTGTTTTTCTTCACTTTGGTTATTTAACTTTTTGGGTTCTTTAATACTACTGGGTTTTAATTTTCCAAAGTTTTAATTAAACAAAAAATAAAAGTTTTTATTATGATTAGCCACATCATTATTTTCTTAGACAGTTTAAAAGTATTTTATTTATTATTGCTAATGTGTTTAAATATTATTAGAAATGGGTCATTTTCCAGGTAAATATATAGAAATTGAAGTAAGTACCCAGTATTGTTAGTAAGTTCTGTGAACTTCCTCCATTGTGTTAAATATCATGTCTTGTTATTATCATTACTACACTCTTTAGATTTCTCTTTCAATTTCAGGTTGAAATATCTCCTTTAATTTCTCTTTAATTTTGAAGTTAACTTTCTATGGTGATTAAGCTGTGAAACAAATAAATAGAACTATTATATTTAATAAGAATAGCTATTGTTCACGTTTTTTAAGGCTTAATTCTCGTAATGGACATAAAAATATATAAAATTATTCCCAATGTGTAAACCAGAACGTTCCATTATGCATGATTTTAGCTTTAAAGGTGTCTTGCTTTTGAATATCTAACGTTTATATACACAAACATACAAATGCATACTGGTCTTCGCTAGTGTCACTGATGGGTGATGATAGGACCAATCGCAGTGAACCTAGTGTTGAAGGACTCAAGCGGCCAAAAAATGCTCAACCATTTTAATCTGGAGGTTGAGTGTCTGGGTATATTATTTGTCTGTGGTCTGGGTGAATTGGAAAGTGATTATCCAAAATAGAGTTTTCGCCTAGGTTTTCCCATTCTCTGTACACGCCTACGTGGGGGAATTGCTTTGAACATAACTTTGTATTTCCGAACTCTTAAATTTGGATATTAATAACTTTATTCTTAAACGTAACATATTTAAATGAAACAACTTTTTCTTTTATATGCCATGTCTAGAATGTGTATATTCATTGGGCTAAAACAGCAGCACGCTCTATGATATAATCTAGGCACAAACATGGATCAATCTAGGAAGAGTGATTGAAAAACCATTCACTTGTAATAATTACTCTGAGCCCTTTGATCTCTTTCCAACCCACCGTTTTAATTTCCCTTTTGTTTAACTTGAATTCATTTTACCATTATTAAGTTACTTCTGACGCGAAAAAACTTGACTATTTTGTGCTATCTCTCACTATGTATATTTATACATTTACATATATATAAAATTAAAGATGCATGCAATTAAAATTAATATTAAATATTAATATATATATAAATATTATATATATAACTTGAATTTATAGTATCTAAATTAAGTAGCTTATATGGGTGGGCTTTTACTTGTTTGGGTCAGTTTATTATTTTATTTCATTTTATTTTTTTGACCTCGGAGATTTTTGGGTAAACTGCTCACCTTAGGACCCAGCTGAGTTCTAAATATTAGTTTCAAACGATACAAATTTGTAACACAACTTTCTTCGGAGGTTAGGTAAGGACGTAGGTTCTATATTGACTGTGGAATGTAAAAAAATAAGTTAGTTATGTGAAAATACATTTACCTGTAAAGTTGGTAGTATCTTTCGCACTCGCTCATAGAAATTATCGTGTGCTGATAGTATATAAAGGTGTTATATCAAAGAATAAAAAAGTATCCAGTATAATACATAAAACCATAGTACGTTTAGCTCGATGGCTACTAGGAACTCGAACTAAAAGATGTGATGGCCAATCAGGGAAGTTGGGATGAAGTGCACATGTGTCGGGGTGGATAGGGTATGATAAAACCGCTGTAATAGCTCACACTTGGAAATCGTCCCCACCACCTCGTATCCACCTCATCAGCTCGCTTGACCGAGATTCAAACCTAATTATATCCATCACCAGCAATCCAGTCTACTACGAGCCTAATCACTTACAACGCGGGACCGTCAATTTGCTTAGGCCTAACATAACCAAGCTTACTCTCACGAAAAATAGCCTCCCCTCAAAATATATTATATAATCCCACATACTCGGATGTTATACAAGACTCTAAACACACTTATGCCTACCACCACACCATGGGTAAAAATTATTGAACCTACATGAAATTAATCCTTGCTGTAAAGCTCTAAATCAAACCCTTCCGCGAAAACTAGTCATCAAAATTCCATCTATGCGTTCAAAACTAGGTCCACGGAAACTTAAAACCGTTAAAAAAAACCATTTCTACCAACGTTTTAAAACAATTTTTCGAAATTGATTTTAATTTTTCTGTTGAATGAATTGGATACTATTTAACTTCTTTGTCCTTAAAATAGATTTAATATAAACGTTTATCTGATCTAACTTTTATTTTCTAAACTAGACCTTAATCAAGATGGGCTTAGCCATAGAAGTGAACTAGAAAGCCCCCCAATGAAAGCTCAAAGAACTTTCTGCAGCTTGTATACACAGGTTATCGAGAATCGTCAGAAAAGAGCAGTGTAGTTCCCTGATATCCCCCTTCACTTCCTCGGTCCCAAACAGAGGGAATCGTCGCGCGCAGGAAAATGGGCTCTATTCCCTGGCCTTTTTTCCTTGCCAACCTGATACGGTTTCCACTTCTTTCAACGGGAAAGAAAACAGCTCTAGAAGAAGTCAACAAACTATATCCTATCTAGGAAATACTGAAGGAATTGAGATGGGAAGATGTGTTTGAAGAAGAGTGTTTTCCTTCTGTAGATTGACTTTTGGCTCCTAAAGTAAAAGAGAAAAAGGATTGGTGGAAGGGGTGGAAGGAGGGTTGAGAAAGGGGGGAAAAAATAACTTCTTTCTTGAGTGATCCTTGATCCTTAGTTCAGTTGCTTGAACAAATTCTCGTTTCATCACATAAAAAAGTAATGTTCTATTCTGTGTGTTTGTGTGTGTGTTGAATTATGTTTTGTGATATTTTAATTATTTTTTGCTAGCTGATTTAAACGTAGGAACAGTGTAAAGATTTCTCAAATGTGAAGCCATAATGTTACCTTAGCTGGCAATACTGGGGACATGAGGGGAAAGGTGAACAAAATAGTGGATTAACCATTTGATTTAGTCGAATGCCACAACATATTTTTATATTTAGCTCTCATCCATCATGTTCACGAAGTGAGATTTTTTGTGAGGTAATATTTGAATTAGACCACGCAGGTATTATAGAGATATAGTGAGTGCCTGCATTGGTGAACACGTAGACTAAATTTCAGTCTCATTTAGGTTGGTTTTCCAGTGACAGGGAGATTGGAGTCGGATTCCCCATCGGCTAAACTAAGAATGTTTTTCTTACAAATGTTTTTATTCTGCCCCCACGCAAGTGTGGGTACATTTATCTAAATCGTAACTTCCTGATCCTTACACCATCAGTGCAATCGTAATTCTGCGACTGGTAAAAAGAAAGGATGCTAAGTTGTTATAACCAGAGGGAATATTTTAAAAGGATGAATATAGTTACGAACAGAAGCAGAATTTGTCCGTAGAGAGGAGAGGAAACCACATGACCAGACAAAGTGTCAGCAGTGACATGGGGTAAAATCTTGACCTTCGAGTCACTGATAGTCCAATATATTTAAAATGTGACACGCCACAGGCCTAATATTCGACCACGAAAATGAGACAATAGAGTTTAATAGCCTTATAGTTGTTTTACAAATTGAGATTCATTTGTATATTATATAACCCTTTTGTTTTTCAGTAAATATTAGAAAGGGGTAATATTTTTATATTTCTGTTTAAAGTTAAAATGGTGTGCAATGTATTAAGAAGAGATCATATTAATAGGGTGGTTTGTGGTACGAATGACTTACAATGGGTAAAGAGGATGTATTTTTATTAACTATGAAATAATGCCCTATCTAAATTAATATTTATGTTCACTGACATTTTTATTGAAGCGAAAGGCTAATAAATTAGATATCTCTAATAGGAAAGCCCTATCAAAATAGATACATGGACAAAATGACTGTTTTTACAACTTTATCTTAATTTAGAATTGATTTCACTGACTAATCGGGTTGTCACGTGATCCGAGGTGTCAGTATCACAATTAAATTGGTTTCCAGTAACTGGGATGGCGAAATTCAAATCTCGGTCGATGGTACCATGGGTGGGTTTTTCTCATTATTTCTTAACTGTATTATGAATGTACTTTATCTAAATTACTCTGCTTGTACTTACTCATAAATTAAAATATTACTTAACCCTATGCATGGTATAAAATAAATCTGACTAAAATAGAATTATAAATTGCCATATCTGCGCACACAAATTATATAACTGAAATATAGTGGGACGTATTACTAAATCATCTTAACTTGAGATTTTTACATCTTTGAGCTCTCCACATAAAAATAAAAAGAATAGTTCTTCAAATACTTGAAGAAAAATATTGTTATCAAAAAGAAAATAATCCTCTATGCGTATAGTTAGAGCTTATTCAGCCCAATTTTATTTGTTAAGCCTAGTCCACACTGACAAAAAATACCCACAAACAATGTTTCTAGCAATTTCCCCTAAACATATGCCCACATACAAAAGCCATGGGCAACTGCACTTGTGTTTGCGATATCTTTAAGTACCTTCCTTTGAAGGTGGTCACAAGTTGAGACACGTTGCAGAAGTCTAGATAATATAATCCTATTTTATTAATTTAAGGAGACCTTTAAAAAAATTGTATTTCTTTACGTCTGCGATGAATCTCAGAGCTACGTTAGCTATAAGTTGTGAAACGCTTCGTTGTACACGACAATAATCCTAGCTCTTTATTTTTTTAACCAAACTATATATTTTCTTTTCGTAGTAAATATGGCACCACTGTAACAATATTAGCGGGTGTGGTTTAGCGCTGTGGTATCGAGCAGCCAATGTGTAGACACTGCACTTTATAAATCTAGAGACCCTCCCCTCACTCATTCCCTCTTAGTCCTAGGCTCACCCTCTAGACCAACAACCCCCTTTTTTAACGGGAGTCACCACAGCAGCTACCAAACAATACAACCCGCTGTTGTTCCACTGTATTCTCTATTGTTCTCCTAGTGTGGAGTAAAGCCTCTTAGCTCTAGAATGCTCTCTGCCATGGCGAGGCAACGTGAGAAGAACAATGCAGCCGAAAAGTTGTTTTTTAAAATATATATATATGTACATAAAAGGTGAAACAATGTGTAAGAGATTGATAGAATAAGGGAAGCTTTTCGGAGATAATGTGTAGTTCTCTTTCCTTTGGATTTTTTTTTCCTCTACGATATTTTAATTCGTAAGTAGGCCTATTTACTTTTACTTTCTCACAAAGATAAATTAATGTCATTCTGAAAAATTGTCAACAAGACTTTAAGATAAAATATTAATGTTTCATGTGTCCCCGAAATTAAAAATTATTTAGATCTGTATATACCTGAGTTACAGCCAAAACGAATACATGGACTCGATTAAAATGTTATTCATAGACGTTATATGGCTATGCCTCGAAAACAAAATATATAAGTGAGTTTAGATCTAGCCCTAAAATAAAAGCTGTTACCTTATGCTTTAATACTCTATGGCATTAGAAATTCATTAGCACACTTACAAAAGTACGCTATCCATCCCTACCTTGAAGTAGTTTTATCCAGTCCACCTCATTTCAACTTATCTATTTCAAGTATAAGCTGATGTTATCTTCCCATCTGTATCTAGGTCTGTCCACTGGTCTCTTAATTTTAAACACCAAAATGTTATTCTAGTCGGTTTCACAACCTTAAATAACAATCGCTGAAACCACTGGTTTTTATATTCTGAGTTTATACTTTTTTACAACATGCTAAATGTAGTACAATCAATTCCCGGCTCCATTATTTTCCTCATTTATCAACTGGTATAAATATTACCTGTTAAGGTTACGTCCACTCAAAACTTCTCTCATATCTGACGCCGGATAGACAACATATTTTACCAAATTTGCCCTAGCCCACAGACAAGTAAATTCTTTTCTGTGCCCTAGACTGATTACTTTCCCTGTATCTGTTAATAGCTAAAGAGCGTCCTTGATATAAATATATTTTTATATCTTTGCTATCTCTCTAGCTTTAACCTTTAAAGGTTCGTTCTATTTTTCTAAGCGTAGCATTAATTGGCCTTATTTTTTTCAATGTTGTCTCTGTCTTTCCTTTATTAATTTTGAACATTCATTGTCAAACAAAAGGTTCTTCCTTTCTCGCGAGTGTTTTACATGATAAATTCGAGTTGTAAGTTATACTTGTTTTTGTAGAAATATTCATAAGGATAGTTTAATTATAGCAGACTTTAGAAACTTCTGTTCAAAACTATATTATACTATTAGACAGTAATGTATAGCACATACATAGCTCTGTACCCAACATCTAAATACCCACTTTAATTTGGCAATAGTTAAATTTATAGGAAATAATCTCGTACTTTTATGAA
This sequence comes from Timema douglasi, assembly GCA_901482245.1. Lineage (NCBI taxonomy): Eukaryota > Metazoa > Arthropoda > Insecta > Phasmatodea > Timematidae > Timema > Timema douglasi. Next base: position 27,399 of record CABEEJ010002728.1, read on the forward strand.
ATAAGAGTAATGCCAATTGGTTGGTACTCTACTCACAACCTATCTACCAGCGTCAGGTCAGACTAGATGAGACGGACCCTTTTGTGTGTGTCCACCGGCTATGATGAATACGTTGTAATGACCCTGTTCTGAGCCCCTAAGTTATTTAAAAGTCATGGACAAAGTATATATGTTGATAATCTTTTACACTAAAAGAAACATAATATGTAGATTTCCTTTCATACGTTATCCAAGGATGACTAAGTAATATTGAAGGATAGACTATTATTTTCAGTAATATATTCTCAATTCGAATTATATCTCTATTATTAATATTTTTATATAATTATTATTTATTTTAATAGGTTTTAAGCCCATAAGGTGTTTTCTAAAGTAAATTTAGATATAATAAAAATGTCATCATCCTTTGTTTAAAGCTTATTTCGGTTACATATTAAATCTAGTTGATGAATCAACAGGGTTTTAGTTTACAGATACCTAGACAGCCAATAAGATGTTAGCTTTCATAACTTCATCCAAACGAGAGCTCTCTTATTGCTTGTTTCAATACCAGAGATACAGGGGAACCCCATAAAGAAAGATGTAGTATGATATTAGGAGCTGGAGCACTTCTCCCACTCCATTCCACGTTGGTTTGTCAAGTAGGAAATTATTATGTTTGTGTCAACTTTGAAAGTACAAAGAAATATTTGGTAAAAGATGGATTCTAAGTAAATACATAGTATGTAAATAAATACAAAGTAAATCTGAATGGTTATTATTATGTGAAACAATATTCCTGGAAATAAACTATCATAAGTATTACTCAGAAACGTCATCAAACAATGAAGTTGGATGTGATAATGTCCATCGTAACAAAGTATTAATTTATATTTTATATAGTCTTCAACAATACTAAATTATTATGTAATATCTGAATAGGATGATGAATATGATACTAATATCTAAACTTAGACTGTTAATAAATGTCATTTTTTACGCCCCGGACCACTGTGGGAGAGGTTATTATTAAGTACCTACGATCAAACTAAAGGTATTTAACGAATAATCTAAATGATATGGATAAGGAAGATAATTTGGGGCAAATGACCTGCATTATCATGCAGATGATAGGATGAGCTATCCCCAGTGTTAGATCCCCGAATGTCCCAGACCCCCTGCCCCGCCCCCCCTCCCAACAATTGCACTCGGATGGGACATGATCCCAAGGGACCTAAGTGCAACTAAGCGTCTACATAATTTAATAACTTTTGGACAACATTGAGTGTATCTTGGGTTAAATGATTTAATTAAAAATATTTTAAATCACACAATTGATGATTTACTAGAATCATAATAAAATTTTAGATATATGTCTAGCCTTATGTTTTTAAACACTGCGTCTTAATACCCATTCGGGTTAAACGTTTGAGTACTAACTGTGCTAATGGGATAGGAATTGGGAAGGTTGTAAGTTAGAGTAAACCCGAATTTGCGTGGAGGAAGAGTGGAAAACCCCCAGTCTAGCCGGCCGAGATTCGAACCTTGATCTCGCCGTACTAGGCAGTCAAGCTCAGCACAAAACTAGCACGTTAGGTAACTACGCCACTGAGGTGAGTCTATAGCCTTATTAATAGATAAACACATATTATTATTCCCACAAACATACTATATGACTTGATGTTTATGGAACTAGATATCGAGTTAAACATGAATTATTTATGCACTATATTATAGCATACGCATTTCTTTAGCACCATGTCTTACTACCTGTAAAGGTTATACGCATGTGTACCACCTACTAAAATCAATTGGGTATGAGGGGAATTTAATTTATAGAAAATTTACCCACATTTGCGTGAAGGGAGAGTATACAAACATTTTGTTAAAACCACCCCAATACACCCAACCGGGATTATATCACCGATCTCCCTGGCAATGTAAGTCTAGTCTGACATGAGAGTTATGCCTTAAACCATGTGACCCCCAAAGCAGCTCACATGCAACGAAACCCATGGAGGGGTATTTTACATATTCATGCTAAATAGTATCAGCCTTTCGTACGAGGTATGGAAGAGCTCATAAGTTACGTAACGTTGGGTTAAATTAAGGCTCGGGGTGGTCCAAACTGGTTATACCATGCGTTATATTTTATGTGGATATTCTTCACTCTAACGTAGCATGTTAATTATTATATTCCGATAAAACAAAATTGTATCAATAAGTTTGAATAAATGTTGTGTACCAAGATGCCTAGAAATTTTAGGACAAAGACTTAGTGCTTGTCCGGGATATCCAAATATTTAAACTAGTGGAGTAGGAATATTGAAAGTATTCTCTAGATGAAGTGCACCCCAATTTGCGTAGAAGATAATTAAGCAATCAAATAAAAGAAAGAATATAAATAGACACAGCTGTTTTTATAAGCCCTGCCTTTCCGTTACTGGTGAATTGTACACTACGAGACTGATTGATTCTTATGTCCACCTGACCACTTGTTCGGAAAATTTACATATTTTTTATGTTTAAATTTCAATATACAAAACACAACCATTTTCAATAAGGTATAATTTTGGACTTCTCGGAAAAGCTACTAAAACTGTTTCTTTCTCGTCCGCCTCACTAACAGTTTTTCTTCCCTTTGACTCTTGAATCCAATTCACATCACTTGTCACCATGGAAATATTTGTGAAAATGTAAAGAATATGTTAATGTTTTCCTAAAATTCAGATTGTCCTAAAATATCAAAATTACTGTAAATAGGATATATAGAAATGAGTGCAGACTATTAAATTGATTGTAAATTATATTCTGGTGTATTGTAATGTGATTTGACACCCTAGCATGTAATCAATTTTTCTAATTTGTAAATTTTTTACAATTTATTTTTGTTTTGATTAAATTAAAGGATGTAATTTAAAGTTTATCCGCAGAATTTCACGTTGTGTTGCCGTGCCTGACAAAATAATACAATTTATCACATTAAAATAGAAAGAAGATCGTCTAACACTTTTTAAAATAACTAAAATAATGAATTTAGAGCCAAGAAAGAACACTTACCTTTTTATTAAATATATTTATCATTCTAAGAAGTTTGTTGACTGTATTTTCATCATCTGCCGTGATTTCAAGACATGCGCAGGATTCTTAAACAAGTGAGTGGCGTGTCTCGCAATTATAAAATATGTAAGAAACGAGAATGATGTAAATACTTCCAAACTAGGGCACATTTCAATTCTGAGAGATGGAAATAAACATTTTAACTCTCTTTAAAACATTTTTCATATTCATTGCCATATATTTTCAATCTTAATATTAAATTGCATTTTTTTAATATCAATCCCTTGTAGCCCCTTTTTTACTCCCCGTGATCAAAAGGAGGCAGATAAAAACACCAAATTGCACATAAAGAAAAGGTGAATGAAATACAAAGTTGCCTGATAGGACAATGACTTTTGAATATATTATAAAATGATATACTCACCCATGTTTCCATGCAATCCCATTTGCACCATTACCATTGTTAAAAAAGGATGGATTGATAAAGCATTAACCAGGGAACACAAGTATGTTTCCAGGAAGTATTTGGAAAATTCAATTGGAAAGAAGCTAAATCCAACAAGCTTGACGTTGACAGATAAATATGATTAATTCATTATAAAGCAAAAGCAGTAACAATAGATTAACATGACAAAATATACTAAAACTATACATATAAATAAATAAATATTGGTTAGAAAAACAACTTGAAACCATATTAACTTCGTTGGTCAACAATAGTGGCTAATTCATTACTTCAGTAAAAGGGAAAAGACAACAACTAAGACCTTATAACCAATATTATCAACATATTCTTAAGTTCTCAAGTCTTATGGACTTCTGCTAACATTAACATTTTCATTATTCAAAGTCAGAAGGACATTCAACAATCGTAGACATGTGTTTACGGAAACTAAAAATAAAGGCTTTCAATAATTAATATGGTTGTTCAACAATAACTTTCTTAGTTATAAGAACTTTAACACATATACGTCACGTTTCAATAAGTGAACAGGACCTTGAATTATTTAAGATAAATTCCCTACGTTATAAGAACTTTGAAATAATTACTTTGTAAGTCATAAGGACTTTAATAAATATAAACAGTTTGGTCCCCTTTCCCCTAAAGGGACTTTCAACACATCGCATAAATACCATAGGTCTAGAAAAACTTCTACCTACATCAGCTATTAAACTCAACATTTACGAGTCGTAAGAATTGGACATTATTTTAATGTCACATTTCATTAATAAAAAGGACAAAGAAATTATCTCGAACAATTTTAAGTCAAAATCTGTAAATAACGAATACTTTAAATGGTTTAAACCAAAATATATATATCATAAGAATACTCTAATCAAAATTTACACGTCACAAGACTTTAAATGGCTTATTACAAAACGTATGTATCATAAGGACATTCTCATCCAAATCTAGGAGTCACAAGGAATTCAAACAATTTAAGACTATATATATATATATAGGATATATATCATAAGGACATTCGCATCAAAATGTACAAGTCACAAGGACTTTGAACAATTTAAGACAAAATATATGTATCATAAGGACATTCTCATATTTTACAATACATATTTTTAAAAGAACACTCCTTCATAATTAATAAATCAATACCACGAGGTTCCTTTTGTATATTTAAGGTTTAAAGCCGAATGGGAATTTATAATTACAAATGCCAAAAACTAATTTTGTGATCTTACATTTTTAAAAGGAAGTATAAGTGTCCTCTACAAATACCCCACCAAGTGTAACGTTTCCTTCGATCTCCTGGTGGTATTAAATTGGTATATTTCTTCAGATAGGGGGGGAGGTAGGGGCTACATACAAGACAGAAACAAGGAGACAATGAGGGGTAGTTGGTGCAAGGGGAACATGTGACAAGACGGTGGTAGAAAAATCTAGAACGGGCATCTTGGTGACGTGGAACTTTTCAGCGCGGGAAACGCCATACGTGATTCATAATTGCCTTAGTGGCAACTTAGTGTTGGCCTAGTCAGTTTACTCATGTGTTAGGTTGAGATCACACGTACACAATCACGGGTTGATGGACGTGGGAGATAGTCAGTTTGGAATGAACACAGGGAAATGGCACATGGTGAGTCCATAATATCATTACATTATGTAGTTAAACTTATTATTTGATGTTATTATAGTTTTTTACTATTAATAAGATGTTGTAGCTAGTAATAATGCTACACCCTAGTTCATAACCAACATTTTTATCTTTTTTAAAAAAAATGCATGAGTATTCTCTTTGGACTCGGAGGAAAAAAAAAGAACGTTTTTAAATTTGATTCCTGGAACATTAATTAAAGAAGTTTGGGACTTCTTCCTCGGCGTCATTTTAACATGGAACCAAACCTGTGTGGCTTCTAACTAAATTTGATTTAAAAAGTGGAAAAATCGCATTAAAGTGTGATAAGAAGATATCCATAGAAAGTTGTGTGTCTGGGGAATAACTAGAAACTTTTTATTCCATTAAATTATGGAGGAATTGAAATTAATAAACGGAAAAAATTTCAAACATTCATGTTACTTCACCATAGTCATATTTATTGGTGAGATACAGACAAATATTCAACATTAAATTGTTATTATTTTCTCTCTATTTCTCTCTCATACATCTGTTATACCAGATTTATTTAAAGCTTTAATAAAAGAACAACCAAATTAATTCAGACATTTTATTCATTATAAAACATCAATTCATATTTTATTATGTACAAATATTAACAAACCTATTGATTTTGTGTTTTTTTTTTGTTTTGTCAACAATACTATTTTATTTTCTCAATTTGAATTATATTATATACACCTAAATACATACTTTTTTCACTCTGGTATTATTATATATTCTAATCTCCTAAATATGACCATGTTCTTGAGATATGTATTGTTTTATTTGAATATTTTATGGTTCAAAATTAGCTGTTATAAAATATATTTTATTTGTAAGACTAGAAATTATATCTACCTTAACTAACAATAATGTGGTAACAGTGAAACAATAATAATAATAATAACCCATACAATTTTCAATAATTTTTTTAATGTAATTTTAATTATTACATTTCATTCAGTTATCCATTTTATTTAAATTGAACATGTTGTATTTTACATATTTTCTTTCAACTCTTGTAGTGATTTACAGCACACCATTGTTGTAGTTAGAGTAGTGACATTTTTATTAACATTACATCTAGAAAGTTTTTCCCGAGCACAAGCAGGAGTCCCGAGTGTTAATAGTCGCCGTGTCACTGTCAGAGCTAGTCGAGCTAATTGGTTTTTTAAAATTATTTTCTCCTAGTTCATAGGAGTGACGCCCACGAATCTTATACATAATTTGATAGGATTGTTTCGGGTAATAGAAATTACGAGGAATGGAATTAACAGATTTTGAAAAACGACAACTCATTTTAACGGGTAGGAGTCCAAGATGTCGGAAAAATAGTAGTTTTCCATGAAAACCCGATTTTCACAGAAATTTTCAATTTTTAAATCTTTGTCTAAACACCACGAAAACCGTTATTTGCTTCATGGATGATAATCTCTAAATAAATTAATTATATCTTTTTGAGTAAGAAAATAACTAAATCTTTATTTTTTGGTCCAAACACATCAACATTTTCTCTTTAGATTAATATTTCTCTTTGGATGTTTGTCATAACACATATAAATTGAGATGCCTAAACTGGGGAAACATTTATTTTTATTGAAATGTTATTATCGTTAATTTGAATTTGAATCAATAAAAAAATTAGCATAATTCGAAAATTAAGAGGTTAAGTTAAGTTCGTGAAAATATTGTATAAGTTTTGTTTTAGCAAATAGTAGCACAATGCAAATACAAAAGTTAACCTATATTTTCATTTTACCACTTAGTTTGGAGGATATGATATTTAAAAGTTACGTTTTGCTTACCCCATCTATCTTTTAATATTCTTACAAATACATTAAGGCCATATGCACAGTTTTTTCTTTCGCCATTTAAAAGAGTTTTCTTCTATGAAATGTTACACACCATAAATATATTATTATGTATTTTTACAAACGTGCTATGAAGGTAAGAATATTCAATTTTTACGTTTTCCGAAACTAGTTTTAGGCCACACTTTTTGAAATAAAAAATTTTAAATGGAAATTTAGTATCTTCAATACTATACCTATTTGATAAAGCTAAAATTTTACTGTAATTAGAAGCATACCCTATATATATATTTAAAGTTCCCTTAAAATCAACCCAATTCAACATTTGTTTACTAATACTAATTCATCTATAAATATTAAATATTAGTATTCATATGATTTATAGATCTGTATCCTTGAGGAAAAAAATATTCAGATTTAAAGATGCAACGTTTTAATGAAAAACTTGATTAACATATGACATAAAAATATGCACTGAAATTCCAAGTTGGCTCACGAGATCAAAACTTTGTATGGAAGTGTAGCTCAGTTGACAAGAACGGGTGATAGCCCGCCTCCACAGTTCGACCAACACACAGCGCTTACTCCAGTTGTATTATCACAGAAACCCAAGTAATCTGCAGTCCATGCGATATTTCTGTTTGAACGATCATTCACAAGCTGTTTCTCGAAATAATTAACCCCATATTGTAGTGATATTGATCTTTATATCACTGCAAGGATATTGAAACATGTTTTAGTAATTTTTAGATGGGTTTTATAAGTGATCTCTGGGAAAACTGAAGAAACTATATATATATATATATATATATGTGTGTGTGTGTGTGTATGATTATTATAATAATAAACAATGGTTCCTTTCATCACAACCTAGAAAACGTCAAGCTTTGAAACCGAGGATGTATTATATAGGCAGATGAGTTTTATGTTTATTTATATGCTAGGTGTTTTCCGGAATCAGTAATTCAGAATATACAATCTAGTAAACAATAAATAGTTGTAAGCGATCACCCAAGGTTTTGACACATTGCATATCAAGAATGATGAAATAAATACTTAACATTTAAAAGAACTTCTTACAGCCATTGTATAAAGAGTCTTTTCATAAAAAAAATAGAAATTTATGCAATTTATAGGTGTTTTAATTTATTAGCTATTTGAATTAGTTTAGTAATTATTAATGCAGAAAAAGGCATTATCTTAGATAGATTAAATTGGAAAAACTTATTACTCTGAATACATTAAAATGCATATTGAAAAAATAGTTTCATGATCTTCAATTTAGTGAAAACTGCAATTATTAACTTTAATTAAACTATTTAGTTTTATGTGTATTTATATTCTAATTAGAGGTATGGAAATGTATACTGTCAATCAGAGCTTAGATCTTGGTCCATATGGTATTATCAGGACGATACATTTTATTGACTAATTAAATTTTAATCAACGTTTAAATTTTGTGATTACTATACATTTTAAACCATCTGGACGATTTTCCTCAAATTATTTATGCCTAGGTTATAGGTAAATATAATATGTGCATAAATGGTGATTATGAAAGCATTAACATATATATTTGCACTTTACCTTAAGTAGCAAACCCATAAAGTTAAGTGGTAAAATCAAATTGTTTATATTGTCCAAATATTTGATAATTTTCGGAATAAGTCAAGTTTCCATGGTTAAATAGAGTAATCGAATTCTAAGACATATACAACATACAGAAGAAGGCCGAAAATTGATGATCAAATAATAAATATTACGCCCCTACCAGAAATCGAACTCGAAACACTTTGCAATGTAGACCATCTGCTAGTGACTGAGCAAACGTGGTGGCTTATGGAACTAACATTATATTGTAACACCGCCATTATTAGCAACTGAATTAAGGCCAGTGCACAACAATAAAAAAATCCAAATATAGAAATACAATATTTGCCGAGGAGCCGATAGGATAATCACAAGCTAAATAGACCATAATTTGGCCCATTGTCTTCTATTTCCCCAAACCCACTCCTCAAATATTTAATTATTTTATATATTACCAGGATCCTCAACAATCTGAGTAGGATTTCAAATATGAACGTGAAGTGTTAAGAAATAGCATAAGATAAACAGGAGATTATTTATTTATATAAATGAATAGATATTAAACATGAACAATATAAAAATTAATATATTAATATTTGAATCAACAAAGTCCATAGTTACGGGTGAATATACATCACAAAGGCATAGTTTACAATTTGTTCCTCGAAAGATTTATAAACCTTACAAAATTTAAAATATAAGAACGTTATATTCTGATAGGTCGTCAATAATGTTAAACAGATATTTCCAAAACATTTATCAATTGGCGTAAATATTACCAAATTTACAAGACAAGTTTCCAAGCCAGGGGCTATAAGTTGATATCATAGTAACCTTGAAAATCTAAGAATGATTACAAACAATATGGCCCCACGCGCCAGATGATTAAGCCATAGTGTATCAAAATTACAAGACAAGTTTCCAAGCCAGACGGGCTATAAGTTGGTATCATAGTAACCTTGAAAATCTAAGAATGATTACAAACAATATGGCCCCACGCACCAGATGATTAAGCAATAATGTATCAAAATTACGAGACAAGTTTCCAAGCCAGACGGGCTATAAGTTGATATCATAGTAACCCTGACAACCTAAGAATGATTACAAACAATATGGCGCCACGCGCCAGATGAGTATTAACCCATAATATATCAAAATGATTAAAGTTTTACGTAATACATAAATTTTGTGTTCTACTAATTTGCCGAAAAAGAATTTTGCACTACAACAGCCGAAATTAAATTTATGTACCTTTTATAATACCCAGGATACCTAAGTGTGTCCAGAGACAGTATCCAGTCAAGAGTGACATATCAATCAGAGTTACATCATTATATACGCTCATATTCGGGTTCGAAAAGGGGGAAGGGGGTAGCGAAAACAGAGGTGAAGACACAACAAAGAAGAGGGGAAGGGGTAACTAGACGGAGGTAGAACATTCGAGCTTGTTGTGGACGGAGTCAGAACAACAGTTTTTTGGACCCATCACCTACTTTTAACGGATATACGTCATATTTTCCCAGAATGCCTTATGATAATTCATAGTGCGAGCATACATACAGTTCGCTATTTTAGTCTGTTGTTGATTTTCTCGCGGCATGTTGTGTTCGTACGGGAAGTACACTTGAGAGGGGCCACTGCTGAATGGAGCTATGGTGAGTTCACTCGTGATTATTATTATTATTATTATTATTATTATTATTATTATTATTATTAGAGATCAGTCATGTATATTTTCACTGTTTAGTAGCTTTTATTCCAATAAATACTATAATATCATATTTATAACCTGTATTTTAATCCGTTCTCTCCCACAGCTGTAAAACTATTTAGTGACCTTTTTAAAATATGCTTGATAAGAAATAGACTTTTAATCGCCTTAAAAATTGTGTGAATTCAAGTATCTACGTTTAAACTAACAATTTTTCCATCATTTTATATGGCTTAAATTTTGGAAACTATTCTATTTGAATATTTAGAATGTCTCTGTTAATCCTACCTATAAGGGTATATTCAGGTCACGTTAAAAGTTGTAGTGACAATATAAGTAGTCTATGATGATGTGCCAATCAGTGAGATATCCTGTTGGGCACCTAAACAATATAGGAAGGTAAAGTGTTCATTAGTTGTGTATTTAAAACTCACTTATAGAGTAATTTTAGGCTTAAGTATGATATTATAGTAGTTATTGATGTTTGCATTTGCAAGTGGGTGAGCACTTTGAATTTACTTCAAATGAGAAACCGCTATTTACTATTGCAACGACAGTCTTTCTACCAATTTTTATTATTTTTTGCAAATAAATAATGTAATGAAATAATTAGATCACTTTCAAAGGGATTTTTTTTATAACAGATGACTCATAAAAATATGTGTGTGAGAGAGATAAAGAGAGAGAACGATTTTTATTTGAATTAATTTAATCACAATAGCTGAAGCAGTCTTATTCAAATAAGATGTAACATAAAATTATACGTAAACGCTCTCCAATGCTTTTAGGCACTTTGAATTATTTAGTGATTAGGTTTTTAGGTTTCAGTTATTCTAGAGGAAAGGAGAAGGAAACCATTGTTTACAATAAATGCACCTTATTTACCTGGAGAGTGGATGGGAAGACTACAGAAAGAAAACACATGTGGAAAGCCACCTAAAAATATGTAAAAATTATCTAATTTTTTATTTGTCTAGGTTAATAATTAATAAACCTACCTTTTTTTTTTTGTAAACTCGAGTTTATTGCTGCAAGTTCTTATTAATTATTTGAATACATATTTTTGGCCTGATTTGCCAACCAATTCAAGTCCATATCGAAGCTTAGCTTTATACAATATTTGCTCACTTTGAAATAATATATTATGATATGTCACATGACTTGTACAAATGAACAACGCAATCATCAGTTTTGTTAAATTTTTTCTCTCTCTCGTATATATATAATTACAACTTATATAGGTGTATAAAACATATGTATTCTTATAATACGCTTTATCTCTATTGAAAAATAATTAGTTGCCTGTTCTTTATTAGAATAAATAATATACATTTTGAAATGATAATTTAGGCCCTAATATGTTTTCTATTACAGAAAAGACATATGTGCTACGGTGTACATGTCCAGTGTGGAAGAAATTTTCTCCTTCCTCAATGATAAGATTATTATACATAAGTATTATGATGTTGAATGTACCGATTCAGAATTCCAAAGCTCTGAATAAGATGATAGTCGTGAAATTAATTCAATATAAAATGAGAGATTTTGAGTTGTATAGGAAAATGACATCGACATACCTAGATTATTGATGAGAACGGTACCTACGTCAAAAATAATATAACAGGAAATATGGATAGATATTTAATATTTTCTTAACCAAATGCAAATAATCCCACAATTTGTTCTATGGGTAGGAACCAACCGTGGAAAAAAATACATCAGTGAAGTTACCTTCCCTCCCAATTTAAAATTCGAGTTTTTTTTATTGCAATAGTTTGTTTCTAGCTTGTTTCTGATTGTTCCCCAAAAATTTTCGTTTGTTCTATTTTGATAGGCCCACAAATGATATGTTTACATTGGTGTGGCCAACTTCAGGGTAGCCCCTCACTTTGGAAAATTTATATTTTTATGTTTGCGATTGTAACACAAAAAGTTTCGTTTGTTCCTCATTTGTTCTTGCACAAATGAGACATGAACTGGTGACACTTTGTTTACTCGTGAGGTGCCAACTTCACGGTAGCCCCTCCACTTTGAAAAACCCATGTATTTACGATTGCATTCGTTTGTTTCGGACTGTCCAACAAATATGTCGTTTGTTCTGTTTTGATAATCTCACAAATGGTATGTTTACTTTGGTAGTGCCAACTTTACAATATCTCCCTCCCACTTTTGAAAATTGAAATTTTTATGGTTGCAATTGTTTGTTTCGGATTATTTTTTTAAAGTTTGGATATGTCCCCAAAATTAATTCTTATTTAACATTTGACATCCATAAATTTGCCCTTTCCCCATAAAACATTTAAAAAATATAGGTTAAGATTGCAATAATTTGTTCATCGTTTGTTCCGGAAAAAATAGTTTGTTATGTTTTATACGCCCATAAATTTATGTAAGTCCATTAAGTTGACACCACTCCTCCCATCTTTAAAAAATCTATATTTTTATGATTGCAATCTTTTTATCCGGATGGTTAAAAAAACGCACATTTTGTTTGGCAGGACAACACAAGATTAATTTACACTAGGAGCGTGGATTGACACCATTTTTGCATCCACATTTTCCCCATGAACACATACAACTTTTAAAAATCCATATTTTATCTTTGCAATCAATAATTCGTCCTTGGTTCATTTTAGATTTCTTTTTGAGAAAATTCCCATTTATTCCTTTTGTAAAGCCTCGATAATTCTTTCATTAGTAGCTCTCTCACATTCTTTCAAAACTTGAACATTTTTTGTTAGTTTGTTTGAGTTCCTTAACATGTTTATCTTTATTTTGTTCTGAATTTCTTTAAAAAAAAAGTGTTTATTTCATGTTGATAGTTTTAAAATTAANTTAATATACTTTTATCTCTATGCTAAGCTCAATTTCTTCACCTCAACTTGATAAAATATAACAACATTTGTATTCAGGATTTTATAACTTTATTAGTTTGTTCCAGATTATTGTTCATTATATTTTAGTTTGTTAGTTCTTAGATCTCCTACAAACGCTAAATAAACTAGTGTCACTAGTGATTATGGCCTTTTCTGTGTGCAGCCTGTATAGTCACACAGGGTGTCAAGTAAACTATGTCCCATCCTCTGTGTCAAAGTGTGTCTTTGATTCACTCACTATGTACAAAAAAGCAATAAAAAGGTGAAGCAAGTCAGAGATACAAAACTAGGGAGATCTTGGTCTACCACTAATTGCATGCCATAAAACACTTAGAAAAGAAAAGTATTTTTATAGGCTTCACTTCCTCCTAAGCTCCATAATATTACTTTCGTCTACTTGGGGAGTTGTGAAATTACCGAAAGATACCCGAGATATTACCTCCCTCTTTCCCCACCCCGTCTAAAGAGCTCATAACGATGTTAGCCTAAAGTATTGACATCGCACCCTCCTTTTGTTTTCTACCATTAATGTTATGATATAGTAAATAGTACCTTTGACCGCAAAGACACATGATTGAAAGGAAATGTCAATTATTCAAACTCCAACACTTACGAAGAAGAAACTCCTTAACAATAAAAATTATTTTTTCAAATCAAAGCTTACCGACAGGACCCAGAATAATTTTGCAAAAATGTGATTAAAAATATCTATAAAATTGCCTGAAGTTATAACGAATTGCTAAAAATTTGCCAAAAAAACATAGTAGGATTTTAAACAAAAGATCGAAATGAATTCACATGACTAAATCAAACACGTCCTTTACAAATGGAAACTAAAAATAGCTATGCAATAAAGTCTTTTAACAGCTAAACTCTTGCATTCTGGTAAATATAATATTGATTTACAAAAATTTATTTAAAAAAATTCCCATCTCAAAGCAACTTTTCACGGTATAATTTCAGTGTTTAATCGGCTATGTGAATTTTACAAACATGACAAACAAATAGGATATACAGTTAATTTTCAGCATTATCTTATCATTCCTACAAATGTTTAATTAAAACGAATAGGTTTGAGTATCTATGCATTATAAAATATTGATATCATTTAAAAATATACCAATTTAACATAAGTTCCTAGATATTATTCAAACCAGAATGGGCTACTGTGAAGTTGGCCCCTCTCCCCCAATATAAGCATACAATTGGTGGGCTTATCAAAACGGAACAAACGATTGGAATCATAAAAACTTGAATTAATAATAATGATGGACCAACTACGTACGTAATTGACGGATATCTAACCATAGATGTAATCGAAGAGAACTCTATTGAATGTATTGCTCTCTTTGCAAGCTAATCAACACATACCAAATCTTTAACTATCTAACTTTATCTATCAAACTCTCTCTTTCACACACCATCACATTGTCTCTCTCTTTCGCACAATATCTCTCCAAAAATTTTATACTCTCTCTTGATTCAAGGCCAAATATATCGGTACATTTCGGACCTTGTACCACCAATTGATTCCCCACCAAGATTTGGACAACTCTATATAATTTATTTAACTTATTCAAACTGTTTACAGGCACAAAGCGTTGTTCAGCATTCATTGCTACCTGGTACACTACAAACATTATCAAATATCCTCGCCAAAAACCCTTATGGAATTTTATATAAAAGGGCAGGAGAAATATTGACAATATAAGAAAACTTTTTAATAGTGTTGAGCAACGAAGATACAACAAAACAACTGCATAAAAAAATACCGTTTTTGTTTTTTTGTTTCTGAAGATGGCGAGCCACCACGACACTGTTTTGTGCTTGTGCGTGGTATACAAAGGATCCCAAAAATTCTGTCAACGTTAAGCCTTCATTGTGATCCTTTGATGTACCCCCTTCTATTTCCCTATGATGAACCAGGTTGGGATCCTCAGTTGGAACACAATAGCTCTCACAAGCAAAATAAACACACTAGAATGATCATGATACAGTTTGTTTCATATAGACTTGCTGTACATGAAGCATTCTCCTACATTCATCAGTCACATGAATTATTTCAATAATACTTAGTAGAACAGTACTGCAGGGTGGAAACACAGAGGCTGCACTACTTAAGAGAGAACCAAAATAAATGGCGTATAGGCCAAATAATATGCCTATAAAAATTTCTTAGTATCCCGTACACACCAACAAGACCGATTAGCAGGAAGAATTATACGTCTACCTTCTACTTTTCAAGGCAGTCCATGAAATATGCAGCAGGGATACTAAGATGCTATGTCATTTGTTCGAAAATATGGTAAACTATACATTTTCTTTATACTCACCTGCAATCCAAAATGGCCTAAAATAGCCTTTTCTATACTTCCGAATGAAAAATTAGCTGATCTACCTGATATTGTAGCTCTCATGTTCTCAATGAAGCTAAGAGAACAGCAAGGAGACTTGTTTGGAAAAAATGTATTTGGAAAAATAACGACGTACGTATATGTAATAGAGTTCCAAAAATGAGGGCTGCCACATCGCCACATTCTGCTCACCCTCCAAAAACCAGACACACTCGGAGAACCAGAGGATATAGATGATCTGGCTCCAGTGGAACTGCCCAACACAACGCAGTACCCTAAGTTTCATAATATTGTTGTTATCCAACGAGTGATGCATAGCCCATGCATTAGTAAGAATCCCACTTCACCATGCATGAAATATGTCTGCCCAAAAAACTTTACTAAGGCATTTGCTGAAAGGACAGTTGACAACGCCAATGGTTGTCTTATATTTAAATATATAAGCCTGTTTCCGGTAAATAGATATTACGAGGAAATAACTGAACATATTTTTACAAATTACCTCTGATTTGAAAGGTTAAGGGCCAGGGATGTCGGTAAAATTAGTAGTTTCCAAATAAAAGCTCGTTTTCTCAGAAAATTTTCAGCTTTTTAATTCTTTGTTTACGTCACCATGGGAACGTTGATTTGTGCGCGAGCTTAGATAATATAGAGATACATATTTTTCTCTGGTTACAAATAATACAAACTCAACACTTACTTTAGGGGTATGGTGTAAAAAATAGAAAGATTATAACCATTATTTTTACATTTATCAAACAAACCGATGATATTAGGTTATATATATATATTGATTGCATTGTTAGTTTTTATCCCACTTTTATTTGTATTTAAATATTTACCTCTGCTCTTATGTATAATTTGAAAGCTCTTTTCAGGTAATTTAAATTACGAGAAAATGGCTAAACCGAGTTTGACAAATGTCCAATCATTTTAAAGGTAAGGGGTCTGGGATGTCGGCAAATATAGTAGATTAAAATAAAAAACCTAATTACCTAGTGAATTTTCTATCTTTTCCTTCCATGTGGGCAGTAGTTCATCTGGGTAATCATTATTTATTTCATCACCTTGGAAACCTTGAGTTGTATAGATGTATATAGCTAAATAAAATATTTCTCTTTGGTTAAAAATAATACCTATATATTTACTTGAGTGTTTGGGTGCAACAACTAGATATATAGCTGTTAGAGGGATCCTTTTAAAGTTCTCATCGAGGCGTGGAGGGGGAAATTTTACTTTTTGATTCAAATTAAACACAACGAGTAAACCTTTGGCTAGAGACTTGAGAAAGAAAAAATTACATAAATTTTCCCAATAAAAAGTTTATAATAGATTTTAGTGCAATAATCTTCAGTCATCGCTGCAACGATCCACTAATTATAGTTTAAACCTAAAATAATAATTATACATATAATTTTAATCAATTCGTCTTTACCCTTTGTTGTTACACGTGAAGAGCTTATTAAAATAGTGATTCGCCAAAAGTTTGTACCTGTAATTTTAAATTCAAAATCATATAAATAGTGGTAATTTTTAAACGAATTATTAAACCGAATAAATAATTATTGCATAATAAATATTACATGAGTAAGTTGTAATGACACATTTTTTGATGGCCATGGTTGTATTTAGTTTGGTAGCCATAAAGCATTTTCTGCTGGATTTGAATGGATGAATGTATACGCAGAGGCTTACAGATATTTCTTGGTTAAAGAGAGGTATGGTCCTACAAAATTAAATCCATATTAAAATTCTGTTCATTGTAATATTTAGAAAATGTTATTATTTCAACATCTTGACCAAATAATTTTAGGTTCGTAAGAAAAACCATAAGTCACGGAAAAATATTTAATTTTAGTTTTAATATATAAATTAGTTTAATCGTAGAGTGTATGGATGTTTTTAAAATGGGGTTCCTTATAGTATATAGGAATGGTATGGGAAATCACACAAATATTCTCTCTTGTTTTTCTAAAATGGAGACATTTACTTAAAACTCATAAGATTTGCAAAACGAAATAATTTACGCTTTTGCACAAATAATATGGAATGTAAGAGCATCACATTCCACCAAAGAGTATAGTCGTATATAAAATAATATTCACTTTTGCAGAAAAATATTAAGAAAAAATTCACATCTCTATCAACCGAGGTGGGGAACACTCAAATCTAGATTTCAGAAACCTCGGAAACTTTTGGTTTTATTAAAACAAACTTTAAGTGTGTGTTTCTTATTTTCACATTACTATTTTACAATTATCGATAGTTTCGTATCTCAAATAACTACGGAAGTTTGATACAAATTGAAGATTTCCGCATGTGTATAAGTTCCCTCAAAGTTATTTTCATAGTAATATGAGTGCTTAAATTTGATTTTTAATGTTAAACATCGCTTGGATACGAAATTAAATCAAAATTGTTCGAGTGGATTTCGAGAAAATATAATTTTGCTTTTTGGCTCATCAGTAAACTACCATTAATTTTATATTCACATATATAATTACAAAAATTCCTTGGAGGAACCTTTTAAAAACTATAAATACTAAGTTCAAGCCCAATCGGTAAAATTATTTCAGCTTTTGGCAGAGATACAAACACACATCCATTCAAATATACAAATGGCATAGCTAAAAAAACTTTTCTGTTTTAAGGGGGGGGGGGGG
>CABEEJ010002728.1:45610-61589 GCA_901482245.1 Timema douglasi
GGGGGGGGGGGGGTTACGAAACGTCAAAATTTATACAAATCTTTTACGATTCCAATACATTTTCTCTCCAATGGATCGAGACCAAGTTAAATTGAATGAGGTCTCTAAGAAAAGATATTGTGCTGTAGATTTGCAAAAAAAAAAAATGAATCTGAACGATCGCTGATATTTAACACAACCCTGTGATTTATACTCCCGATTAAGTAGACTTTAAGAGGGAATTAAGTTAGGTGGGATCCAATGTTTTTGGGTTAAAACTCAGCTGGGATTGACAGATTTTTCTTGAGCGAAAATAATCCATAGCACAACCTCCTTTAGAGTTCAAGTCAAGCGTTCGGTTGCATGTTGATTGTGGCATTTAAAATAACTCTGAACGGTACAGTTCGTGATAAACATTCCCTGGCAAACTTGATTGGCCCTTTCATTATCTCTTATAAAAAGTAATCGTGTGCGGATATAATCACTAGTTTCAGAAAGTGCACTTTGAATACCTTAAATAAATAAACAAATTAGTTAAGACAACAAATACAATTAACATTAATACGCAACGAGAGAAACTATTCGAATAAAAATAACGGTTAGAATTTTAGTGGTGAATTTACTATTCATGTGCTTTGGACATTTTTGATGCTTTTGTTACGTATAAAAATAGTTCCTTCATATTTTATACTTTATAAATAGTGTGGCATTCTTAATGTATACGCTGACATTGATATATGATATGTTCTAGGTTATATTAGAAGAATGATTGTGAAAAATTCTCTGATGCACTAAAACTGAGTGTACATCCTTACAATTCGAATCATTTGAATCTACCAAGGATGTTTCATCGGAAATTATTGTTAATTTGTGGCATCCGGCGGACGTTTAAAACAAAACTAGCGTACTTTACATTGTACAATGTTAACTAGCTTACCCAATACCTACTAAACAATGCACGAAACGCTATGAGATATTTCAGGAAGCAAAACTTTATACCGCTGGGAGTAGAGGGCTGCGTTTAGAACATAACAGGCTCTCTAGAATTTTAAGGTTTTTAATGGGGTTAAAGTAGATAGCAAAGTAAGTTTGCAATATGTGATATAGTTAGTTTCTTAAATAATATTCAACCTATTTTAAACCACTTAATCATTACTATATTTTAATTATAGCTATAGGATAATGCAACAGTAATCACCTTTATTTTATTTCCTCTTTTGTCGACATACAAGCTCGACCACTCTAAGGTGAGATGGAAGTGAATGCGAGAAGTTTTTTCAGTTTTTAAGGCAAAACTTTTATTTTGCCAAAATAAATAAAATATTGCTCCAGTATAAACACAGAATTTAATTTTCTTCAAATATTGATATCAACATTTCCTGAATATTTGTCATGAAAATGGTAACATTATCTAACAAACTTTTTAAATGATTAAAAAAGTATCATGAAATTCCAGAACACCTTTGACAGATATTTAAGAAATTTTGAGGTCACCATGCGAAGAAAACTATATTCTAAGTTTTTAATGGAGCAACATTTTATTTATTTTGGTCTAAACAATATTTTACCCTAAAAATTGTAAAAACATTGGGTTTTTTTTCTCACGTCCCCTTATATCCCACCTTAATAGTGATTGGGAAGGCAAGTTGCTCGAGTTTTACCCCATGATGGTGCACCAGTTCGGCCCCGGCTGTTGTGACGTTGCATTAAGGATGGATGAAAAGGTTTTATTAAGGTGAACAAAAGAAAGAAAGTAATGGATATGAGTGTTGCCAAGGTTAAGTTAGTTGTTTTATTAAATATATTCGAATAATAGGTTGAAATTTCTCTTTGCTGATAAATTTTGATGTGACACAAATCACTGCTAAATTCAATAGCACATATCCATAGTGAAGAACATTGAATTATTTCACAAACTGGCATTCATAAGATTTAAGAAGTTAAACTCGTTATATATGTAAAAGTAAAAAAAAAAAGTTATTCTCACTTTTCTCTTTGTAAGATTCAATATTTATTATTATTATTATTATTATTATTATTAGCACCGCGTCTTACTACCCGTTCGGGTTATACGCACTTACGCTAATGTGTAATGGTAGGGTGATTGTGAGATGAAATGGAGGACCTACAGTTTAACGTGGAATCCGAACCACGGTGGAGACCTGGCATTCCTCACATTCACAAGATGTCTTGTCAGAGGTGAAGGAAGGGTTTAGTAATCAAATAAATCTTTGCCAGGACAGAGGCAATATTTTTTTTTTCTTTTTTCTTTTTTCTTTTTTCTTTGTTTTTCTACCCACACTGGTAGTCACAGAGTTAAGGACGTGGAGTTTGAAGTAAATTAAAAAAAAAATACCCAAGGCCAACTTCAAATAGTTTATTTAATTAATCATACCACGTCTCCAATTTTTATGTTCCTTTTCTTAGGATATATACGGTCAGCTATAACCTAAGCTAAGACGCCAGACTCACAATATGTGTCATCATCACTAGGTCATCATTCTTATGATTGGCTTGATGCAGCTCTCCACTATTGTCTATTATGGGCCAACTTCTTACATCTTTTTACATAGTGTACATCTTTGTAACTTCTTCTGCCAACATAATCTGATATCTGATTCATGTAGGCCTACTCAAGTCATAGTCCTCCTCTTGAATTTCTCCCTTCTACACTTCCTTCTATGATAATCTTCATCAAACTATCATGTCTCAATATTTGTCCTAACATGTTAACGCTTATTTTTATTTGATATTATTTAAATCCACAATATTTTCAACATGCTTCTGTATCACCATGTTTCAAATACCTCTGATAATTTTCTTTCAGTTGCACCAATGGTTCATGTTCCACACCCGTAAGTCGAAACTTTCCATACAATACATGCCTTTAGGAACACCTTCCTGATTTACAAATTACTGCTAATTGAGGTTGGTAATGTCTTAACTTATTATGAAAAGCTTTCTTCACCTATGCTAGTATACGTTATACTATCTTTCTTGCATCTGTTTTATTTGGTTAACTGATTTCCTAGGTAGTGGAACTCAATTACTCGCTGTAGACGTACTACTTCTGGTTCTATATTAATTTGAACGATTTCTTCTTTACTCCAAATCATACATTTTTGTTTATTTTTTATCTTTATATTATATTCAACTTTCGATGTTTCACAAATTATTTTCAGTGGCTCTTGAAGATCCTCTTCAGTTCTATCACAAACAACGTCATCAGCAAAACAATGTGTGTTGTTCAGTTCTCCTCTTCTTCTAATTCCAGATATGATTTCTTCTTCTGCCTTTGTTAGCGCTTCTTCTACATACGCCTTAAAGGTCTTGGGAGATAAGTTACATCCTTTTCCAACATCTTTGTTTAATTTAAATTTGTCTTCATGTTTATTTACTCTAATTAATGGTATGTAATTTTTTTTATAAGTTATATATTATTCTTCGATCGTTTTACTTGATCCCAAGTTTTCTCAAAATTTTCAAACATTTTATTTAATTCTACAGCAATATGTGTAAACATCAAAATAATATTTAGGCTAACCAAAGAACGAAGACAAATTTTAATTTTTCATATTTATTTGTGTGGTAGTTTCTAAAATATGTGATCTTGTGATCTAAGGTGTCATGATTGCAATTGATGTAAAAGTAGAGATGAATACTCTTAAATTGTTGATTACAATAAATAAGAATAAGGCGCACATAATGTGGCATTTTTGGTTAAATTTTGGTTACGTACGAAGTTTAATAAAGAATTAGTATCTTCCCATCCCTACATAAACTTGTGGTAACGTGGCTTAAGGAGACAAGTTCACAACATTTACAAGTTTTGTAAAAAATACGCTCAGTGCGTGCATCCTCAGCCGAAGTGTAAACCCCAAATTTCCTTAAGTGTCCTATATCAAAATTAAACTTCCAATGTTTCTTAGCTTATAAGTTACTTGAACCAGTACTCAAGTTGATTTAGACGTTAGGTTCTCAAAATCAATATCAAAAGCTCAAGGTCCTCACACACACACATACCCAGGATTCCTAAGTAAGTCAATTTATTTTCATTTCACAAAAGTCTTGGTTTTGAAAGTATCCGCAACAGTAGTCAAGCTATCTAGGGTGTTAATTTCTTTTTTTACAAAAAAAAAACAACATTTTAGGTGCAAATATTTAGATATTCCCAAGCAGTCCTTACTTACGTAATGCTTATTTTGCTTGGAGCTAAAGCGTTTACACAATAATATAACTTATATTTTTATTTGTATGTATGATCGAGCTTAGCAAAGTTCTGTTCTGTAATGGTAAGGTCGGTGCTTGAATACCAGCCGTGTTGACAAGGGGGTGTCCCCCACATGTATCTTATAGCTGTATATGTTTGTACTTTGTCTTAGAACTGAGGATAAAGTATTCTACAAACCCCAATATTCATCCTACGATACAAACTAAAGAGATATAACCTATTACATCTCACGTAAAAATATTTATTTATAAAATACATCTCTGTGTTTTTTTAAGTGTCCAATATCCCAAATAAGAAAAATATAATTATAAATTAAGTATAATGTGTGCTAATAATAAAAACCATTTGTGCTATAACGTGAAATAAACATTAATATTGTTTAATGCTCAGGCTTATATATATGGTCCCTATCTGGTATACTGAAAGGTGTTTATTCATAAATAGTTTCCTACCACTCCAATACAATTTTTTAATTACTCTTAACCACTCAAAGGAAGAATATAAATGGACACTTGGGAAATTTGAATTTATTTTAAGGCGACGAGCATACAAAAAGAGGACAGTAAAAATGGTTTATCTTTGGCGACGGGTTTGTGGAAACTTTCCCTTCTCTCCGTCATGGCATTATAAGTTGCGAACAGATTTGTTGTACGAAGAGGAAAATACTCTAAATTTCATCAGAAAGTTTTTAAACAATTTTGGAGAGTATAAGCTGGGGCTACGCATTTCCCCCTTCCTTTCTTTTTCAACTTTTATTTTTTTCATTCTTGGAGCCAGAACCCTCACAGACTTTATGATCCTAGATCTTTGAGATACGTTGCTTCCATCTTCAACAACAAATGTTTACAATTTCTTCCATCCAGTAGCTCAAGACCGCGCTTAATATTGCTTGTTTTCTAGAGAACGGTTATATTCGGTTGGTTTTTGCTTTATACTTGCTCTCTTATTTTATAGCTTATTTATTGGCTTTACAAGCAAAACATAATATTTCAAAAATGAGAATTATTTCAATAAATCAGTATAAAAATATACTGTATGAAGCACACACATTCTTGTTCCTTTATTTCTCTCTTTATTTTGTATTGAAAGTTGTAAATAAAGTTTTTCCACAGTCGTAAATATTAATAAAGATAATAAAGTCACACAAATTATTATAAGAAAATCTATACTTCCTACACAGAAGCTTTTCAATAATAAATACAAATTAAAAAGCTCTACCATTTTAATAACCATCCATCAATTTATCTCAGTTTGTATATTGAATGTACTGGACCTAAGATTCTGGGTTATATTCCTACTTTTTCTGAAAAATTTATATTTTGTTAAATTGCGGCTTCCACTTTCACGGTGATGAATTGGTGGGAGAAACTGGGCTATAGAATACAAATAATTTTTAATTCAAGTCTCGATATCATTTCTTTGATAAGTAGGTTCAAGTTAAATACACCAATATAAATCAATATAATAAGTTTAAGAGTCTATATTAAGGATGATTAACCTTGATAATAGATAACCGATTTCACTATAACCATAAATCGTATTAAAGTTATATTTTCTTTAATAATTCTTCTTCTCTTAACAACAGCAAAATTAGGACTAGTAAAATGCTCTTTTTATGATAAATTAATCCACTATCTATATGAGGGTTGAGACAGACTAATAGGTTGGTTCCTTACTCTGGTCAGTTTAAATAATTTTAGTTAGTTTATTTACACTAAAGTTGACCAATTATTATGATAAAAATAGACTTGACAGGTTTTTTAATGATAGAGCCAGAAATAACCATAACACTCTAAGTTTAATTTAACTTTTGGTTTTCAGTTCGACACTAGTTTGGATACTGAATATAAAACTAAAAAAGACAACTTTATAACTTACAACTCAAAAAAATACAACGCTATACAATTAAGTATTTATTATGAAAGGCAAAATTTGGGGTATGAATGATTATAATTACGGACATGAGCCGTTTCTCGATTATTATCGGATAAATTGAAAAATTACATCAAGACAAGGAAATAGAACCCTTAACTCGCCAATGTTTTACCTTTGAGCTATACAGGTATTTTCTCGGGCTCAGAGAATATCTGCATTCATAGTTTAATAAAGAGTAGGTGATGGACATGTGAATATCACCGGCTACTAAGAGTTATAGCTGATAACACAGCCACCGGTAAATCTGTTGTGGCTTTATGCTGCCAATAGTACAAATACATTGTACTATAATAAGCTTAAACCATATTAAAGGTTCGCATGCTCTAAGGCGTAACTCTTGCAATAGGCTGGAAACTGAGTTGCGGGGAAGTCATGTTTTGATTATCTTTTCCACGTAAATTTGAGTAAATTTCTTATAATATATCTTCTTCATTTCTACTACATTAATGTAAATATGTGGAAATTGGAGAAGAGATTTAAATGGATTACAGGCTGCAGAGATAAGTTTTTTGAGAGGTATTGAATAAAATTATAAGTAGATAGAGGATAAGGAGCGAAAAAACTAGGGATAACTTAGAGGTTATAAATTATAAGAGACACTGAAGAGGAAAAGGTTGTAGTGGCTAGGGTGTATGATGAGAATGAGGGATAGAATGCTTAAGAAAACTCTACAGAATATAGAGAAAGGTATAAGACCTATTGAAAAACCACGGACAAGATGGATGGACCAAACGCAGAAGGTCACGGGGGCTAAAGGGGTGAGCTGGACACACGTTATAGAGTGAGAAACTTGTAGAGATTGACAGGAATGGAACAGTTTGTGCCAGAGGACCAATAGAGGCGGAAACGTCCACTGATGATGATGATGATGTTTAGCCCGAACACCTGATTCTTTGGCCAAATGGTCTAATCCATCACTCACGCAATAGACTAGACTGCCAATGACCAGAATATTGGGGTTCATAACCTGTTTGGGTGTAATACATGTTTTCCTAAATGGTTTTACACTCACCCTCCATGAAAATTCCGTTGCACTTACTCTCAGTTCCAACTGCCTCGTCCCTAGCTCACTAACATAATTAGTACATATGCGTATAGACTGAACAGATAGTAAAACGCGGTGTTAAAAATACACCATTACGTAAAGTAAAACAGGTTGCATTAATTAATTTACTAATCGATTTGTTTGAGTTTGGTGAGTTTATATGATTTGTGATCTTAGTACAGACGCATTAATACCCCGATCAAAGAGCTATTTACAAATAAATATTTTAATGGGATAATTTAAACCTGTTAGTATTATTAGCAACACGTCTTACTAACCGTTCAGTTTATACGCACATTAAACCTGTTGTTTGGAAGTATAAGCAAAGTATAATTGTGCTCTAGAAAGAAAATGTATATATGACAACTTCAAGAACTAATACAACTTATATGATGTATTCATTAGTAAAATCATGTGATTCTAGTTGTCACTATTTATAGCTAGTTAATATAAACATCAATAAAATAATATCAATAATATAATAAAATAGTTTCAAAATTTACCGTAAAAGATTTGTTGTTCTTTGATCCATAGTTCTATTATAATTCGAATACATTGAAAATTAATACCTGTAAACGGAAATCGAAAATACGACCTTTGGATTAGCACGCCAATGCGCTACCACTGAGTATGTGATAAACATAATTGGGGTTTTTCTTCATACTGCCAAAAGTACGAATACATTGTACGCTCCTAGTCAATTAATATGGATGATAGCAACAGTACGCACCCAGGTATATAATTATGAAAGGCGAAGCTTGGGGGATGGATCAATTTAATTCTCACGTCCATAGCATACTCTGCCTTAAACTACGAGTTAAAAATGACCCAAGGCATGACACTATACCTAGGCTATATTTCCGTGTCAGGTGTGGTTTTCAATTTGTTCGGATATGACTCAGTCAGGGCTGATCTCCGTGATTGTACTCATTCATTCCCCAGGGTTCACCTATCATAATTATACACTTAATTGTGTATCATTGCTTTTTTCCATCTACTATATTATTTGTCAAAGAAATCAAACCATTGAATATGTTTAAGCTCTCAAGGATGGTCCACTCTTAAAATATTCTATCCAAGAAGCACCTTTAATTCTTATATTTTATGTTGACGAATTTTTATCCGTCTCCGTTATAGGTATTTTATTTTTCAATTCACTCTTTTAGTCTTTAGATAAATATTCGTATCTTTTATTGACACTTCAATCAGTATCAAATCCCCTTCACCTCATTTTCACGTCATTTTTTTTATAGCGCCACGTCTTACTACTCACGTCATTATTGAATTTATGTTTTGAAGGAAGTGTTTAAACCCTCATATCCTTCATTTTACAGACAATGACTGAAACGCGATTTTTGATTTTGAAACTTTAAGCTCAGCTTAGCTAATGGGGAGTTAGAATATTTAAAATGAAGTAATTTAAAATATGAAAATAAAATCAATTTTAAAAAGAAGATGACTTACGACATAATATACCTTATTTATATTAAACGTATCTCTAAGCGAATCTTACTAAGCGTAACTTACTAAGCGAATAAAACAAGAAACGATTAAAAAACCTACTAAAATAAAATAAACGGTACGACACAATCGCATAAACTTGCTCATATTAAGCTTCGAAGATAATTTTCAAAAATAGGTTTTAGTAAAATACCCTTAAAAAAGTTTAGCTCGTAAAAAACAAACGCATTATCTTGTAAATCACACTAATCACTATTTATGATATATAAATTTTAAACCAATTTGTTCAAATATTTTTTGTAAACCAAATTTTCCAAACTAGATTATTTATAAACTATTCTAAATTATTTCTTATATGTAAAACTATTTATTTACCAATGGATATTTGAAGTATCGTTTAAAAAAATACAAACAAACTATTGTAGTCATATATTTATATAACAATAATATAACTAGAATTCTAAGAATGGAAATTTGGCACATTCTTATAAAATGTAAATATATTTTTTTCAAATATCATTGATAACATTATACTAATGAACTAATATTATTGTTAATTTTATGTGTTGAAAATATCTATCAAAAGCGACAACTGCAAATAACATGCCTTCACGTATGAACACGTTAAAATATGTCTACTAACTTAAATTTTAATAATTTAGTCATTTTATTATATAGGTTTAAATGTTTACACTATCAATAATATTTATTATCACTATACATAATTTAAATCGAATTGTGTAAGGATGAATCACTCAAAACCTCAATATGAAAAAAAATAGTACTTATTTCCAATTGTTTTTATTTTTTAACCGAATTCAAATTATATATATATATAATATATTATATATTATATATATATTATATATATATATATATATATATTATATATATATTATATATATATAAAAATATAAATATATATATATATATATACAGACAAGGATTTACTCAAACCCAAACCTAGTAAAGACAATCAATTATTTGCCAATCAATGAATAAACGTTATTTAGAGGAGAGTTATACCTATGTGTGTAGTTAAATAAAGAGCTTGTGAGAGATAATACATTTAAACCACCCCTTATACGTGCAATGGCGTAGGAACCCGGTTCCGTGGATGCATGGTCTAACGCGCTACTCTCATGTTGGACTGGACTTCCAAGATGGGGCGATCATGGATCGATTACATTCGGGTGCATTGAGGTTGTTTTTTCCTAAATGGTTTTTCACTCTCTCTCTCTTCACGCAAATCTTTATTAACTTCTTCTAAATTAAACCTTCCTAGTCCCTCACATATTAGAGTAACTAGTGCATTGGCGTATAGCCCTAACGGGTAGTAAGACACAGCACTAAAAGAAAAATTCGTGTAGGAAATGGCTTTAATATTCTTGGTAGCTTAGTCACACAATTTCTGCTTAGAGCATTTGACTCTTAAAATTGTATTGCAACGTTTTAAGATAAATGTAAGATATAAATAGTGATTCAATGATTTTAAATAATTACATTTCATGAGTTAAAGTCCTAAGAATTTAAACTTAATATTTTATGCGTTTTTGCGTACTAATTTTGGAGTTAAGTAATTAATCCATGCGGCTGAAATTGAGTATAATCTAAACATTCATATGAGGTGTTCACAATTACGTGTTTATAATATTAATATTACTACATATTTTATTATCATTTTATTATTATGAATACTATTAATATTTCTTCATGTACAGTTCATATGAGTGTCAAGTTACACTAAATTTCAGTCGCATACATTAACTACTTTACTCTAACAATGTTACGCAAAAAGCATAAAATAGCAAGTTTTATCTTTTATATTCGTACCTCGTGAAACGTTATGGTTTAAATTAATTTAACCAAAAGTACCTATATATGTAATTTAATTATACACTTTTTAAAAGTGTGCAATATCATTTTATCATCGAGAGACCTAATTAATTACACTTCTGACTTGTAGCAAGCCCCCTTTTTCTCGTTCAAGGTAAGATTTTATATTTCAGGTTAAAAGAAGTATACACTACCGTTGAAATAATTGACTGTCTGATGATTTAAAAAAATACATTTTAGTATGTTGTCCTGTGATAACATTAAATACTTCATTCTAATATTCAAAAAAAGAGCCTTTATGACAATTATAAATGTTACTAGTTATTTTTTCACTTAGAAATACGGAAAAAACCTGTCACTTTTGATACATATTATAGTTACCTATAAGATAATACTAATGATATAGATAAGGGTTATCAATATTGACAGCGTATAGCTCGATTAGATGGTAAATCGTGAAGCTAGGAAAAAAATTAATATTGAGAGCATAAACAAATATTGTATTCTATAAAAATGGGTGTGTCCTTTGAAAGTTGGATTATAGCAAGTTTCACCACTGTATCGGTGATTCAAAACTATTTGTAAAGTTTTAACAGAAATTATGGCAGCCATGATCCTGTAAATTACTCACAGATATTTTATTAAGGAAACCGCAGTTCACCTCAGAACCCATTCGTTGGAACATGGGCATGGCCGTATTATGTGTATGTGTAGTAGTCACCTTGACAGAATTAAATGTACAATTCCCAAATTTGAAAAACTAATGGTGTCAATTCTTAATAAGGTATATTAAATTATTAGTTTTCCAGAGATAATGATTCAAAAACCAGCCGGGTGCACTGGAGTTGATTTCACACTTTAAATTCATCCGATTGGTTTGTATATACAGTTCACTACAATTCTAACTTCCTCAATCCAAACTCATCGGCATATTCCTATATCATGGCGAATATTTTAAGCATATTTGTGACATATGTTACACCCCAATAGTGAAACTTCCCATTTCATGAATCAGGAAAATGTTACCTCATTCCGTGAACTGGCCTCTCATCTTGACCATTTAATCAAGTGGGAAAATTTACATTAACTCTTTCCCATTTCATAAATTGGAACAATTTGTAGCATCTGCAATTTTAAAATACTGTACTAAACCAACCCAACCTAGTCAAACCTAACCTTCAATTTTAAAACGATTACAGGTTTAATGAACTTAAACACCAAGTCTGTTCTTCACTTTTCCGTTTCACAGACTGAGCAAAAACTCGTTCCCATTTCGTAAAGGGAACGAGTTTTTGCTCAGTCTGTGAAACGGACAAGTGAAGAACAGTTCATGAACTGGGCAGCAAAAGCACTGCATAATCCATGAACTGGATTATTTTTGGCCCAATTAGTGATATGGTCAGGAGGAATGGCCAGTTCATAACATGGGAGGAAATTTACCCACTTCGTCTATGGGGCAAGTTCACACATGGAGTGTAACACATACACGTTATGTAATATATTTTTTATTATTTGTTTGTACTGATTCTTAAACCTTATTTAGGTTACTAGCTATTACATAACGATTACTGATAGGTTATGGACGAGGAAAGTTAAATTGGGATTAACTATACCCACACTTACGAGAAGATAGATTGGGAAACCACAATTAGATTCATCACCTTATCTTGTAAGCTATACCATAGTGGAGTAAGGTAAAGTAGGCTTTCTACCTTTCAAGATGTATGAAGGGTAGAGAAATAATATAAAACACTTTGTTATATTATTTANCCAGTATTTGTACCAGTTTGAGTTATACGCATATTTACTAATTACGTTAATATGTTATGGACGAGGAAAACTGAATTTAAAGGAAGCGTACTTTCATTTGGTGTGTAGGAAAAGTGGAACTATATTTAGGAAAAATCAACCTCAACACTCCAGACAGGAATTCAAACACCTATATCCTCATCATAGGCACTCCAAAAATATTGGGAGAATGACGCCTTATACTATTCGTCCACCGAAGTAAGCCACATTCACTTTTAATTAAAAATATGATCACTTTAAAATATTATTCGTTAGTATATTTTCACACAAGGGATAGTTGAAGGCTTAATCAAGTTGATGTAGATTAAGGGGTATTTAAAGACGATGGGGTTAGATTTTGTCCAGTTTCTTCTTAAATGTAAATTCCATCTCATCATTATAGCTGCTGATGCATATTTCATTCAGTCACTATAATGGTGCTATGTAAATTACACCCTCCCTCAAGTAAAGAATTACTAAAATTTAAAATCTCTACACAATGTCATAATTTATTGTCCTTTTACATTATCTACATTCACCGAGAAAATGAATCGAGAAAAACATGTACATAATCCTTGTTTGACCAAATCATACAAAAATTATTATTTATAATTTGTAGCCAGTCATCTTATTAGTCGAGATATTACCTTCTTTCATTTTTTAGTTCAAATTCTTTGGTGTGTTGCTTCGTAGACGAATGTATTTTTTATTATTACTTAGCACCGCGTCTTACTACCCGTTCGGGTTCTACGCTTTAAGTACTAATTTCGCTAACGGATTAGGAATTGGGAAAGTTGAATTATAGGTAGTGAACGTGCATTTGCGTGGAGAGAGAGAGTGGAGAACCATCTAGGAAAAACCACCCCAGTTCACCCGACCGAGATTCGAACCTCTACCTCCCCGTCCTCAGCAGTCGAGCTCAACATGACTGGCGTGTTATCCAACTACGCCACCGAGGCTGGTGACCATATACGAATGTACAGTACGTACTTTTCACTCTGTACGTCTTTCAAAACTTACACACATGTGTAAATATCGGGGTGATGTTTGTGTATGAGTCTAATGGAAATGTTTTAAAAATTAATTTAATAGACCCTACGTCTGCTAATGACGAGACCTAATTTACACAGGAGCTTGCGGTCATAAAATTTTTTGGACGAAATTTACACTCTTTTTTCTAGTGACAGGATGGAATTTACACACTAGCTTGGGGGAGTAAAACCTTCGGTACGGAATTTACATAATCCTAATTAAAGGAAAAACCCACACAATTTGTTGGTAAAATGATGGTTGGAGAACCACAGTTATGAATCCCATGTGAAAAAAACATCAGAAATGTCACCAACCTCATCTCAGCCTCCCTGTTACAGATAATAACTAAATTTCAAGTTAGATGCCTCAGGCCTCATGACCAATAGCACTAAGGTAGGTATTTAAATATTCTTATTTTCAACTAGACTAGTAATACCATGGTAAACCCCTTTTTATTTTAAGCTTCCAGGTCAATACGCATAATTCACTATTCGTACTACGCAGTGCGTCACAAGGCGGACACCATGAATGACGAAATATGGTGATGTGGAGAAAAGCCACGGATTTTTGGCAGCTTTGCAAGGGGAAAAAATCTTTATAAAACAGGGGTAAAAGTTCACGCCCCCTTTTTCCCACACGACATTACTACTCCCTTCCCTTGAAATCCCTTTAAAAAACTTTGGGTTCCTAACTTCTTTATGTCTTAAATCCTCGGTCAGAAAGATTGTTATTTCTATTTGGGTGTTTTTTCATCCTCCCTTTACTATAGTACCCATTCCCGACAGAGCAGTGCGCCACTGTTTAGAAGCGGTATCGTGTTAAGAAAGAGAAACTTAAACCCTCCCAAGAAAAATTTTAACATATCTTCCTCCTATATAACCACCGAAATAAGAACATTACTCAACCCAAAGGATACACAAACAAAGATTTCAGTCTAATCTTGTCTTTTTAATGGTGATAAGAAGGTCATGGCTCATATCCCGGCTGGTTATAAACAGGTGTGTGTGTGTTTGTGTCCGGATAATTTACTGATTTCTACACCTGGAAAAGAAGGTACATAATATTTCAACTCTACCTTCACCATATTTAACCTATTTGTATATATATCTGACCAGACTATTAGTATCATTACTAATTGGAAATGAAAAAAAGTATTGAGTTTCTAAGACTTTTCCCACTATATCTCCACGCAAATGTGGCCGCACTTTCCATAAGTTCTACTTTATTAATATTTAACTCATTATTGTAGATACTATGTATACATATCAGACGGTCAGTAAAATGTAGTGTACACAAAAAATAAGAACTACATACTATCTCGTTGTCTTTAAAAACCCGAAAACTAATCACACAAACAAACACATGGCATTCAGAGTGTATTACTTCAATAAAACTTTTTGATATATATTGTATTTATTTTTTAAAGAGACATAATGCTTTTTTCGTTACTATTATCAAATGGAGAGAGTTTTTTTTACATTATTCGTGTGAGAATGGGCTCCTAGTGAAATGGAGGGTGTTATGTTACGCAGCGGGCAACGCGAAATGATAGAGCGGATCTTTCAGCTTGAGTTGGCCTTGCGCCGAAATAGGTTCGAAAGCGAGAGATGAGATTGTGGGGTCAGATTCTTTTTTAGCAGCGCGTTTACTTCCGGAAATAGAATGTTAACCTGTGACCTACATAACATGGAAGGTTTCACAAAGAGCATTAGGAGTTTTAAATTCAAATCATTATCGTGAACAATTGATTTACAGTCCGGGTAAGGGGGGGATTCTTCCAGGAGAGGTGGAAACATTTTTACCGTGTATTACTACCCATCCGCCTTAAATGTAATTAACTAATCAAGTGCTGTGGAAATTAAAAATTGGAATTTTAGAAAAGTGCCAGCATTTTATTTGAGGTAGATAGGGAAACCATTTATTAATGGGTACCCATAATTGACCTCGGCAGTAATAGACCTGAACTCTTTAATCCCATCTGATCAGACTAGATTCACCTTTCATTTGATCCACGTGCTCGCCAATGCAAATTTGTGACACTAAAAATAATATATTTTCATAATATAAGTTTTACTAACCCCAGTCTATAAAATTTGCCCAACTCTATAAATAAGTATATAAATTATGAGCATTTTATACTATTCTATGGATTTAAGATAATTTTTGTCTCTATTACAAATCTACACATACACTCAACGTTGGTCACTAGGATGAATAGTTAGTTTCCAGAAGTCAAGGGTCAAATCTTGGGTGGGTATATTGGGGATTAGTTTTAACTGGTGATCTATCAATTAGATTTTCATATCCACAATTCAAAAAATGTTTGGGTGAACTTTCTATGGACTACTTTTCTCATTTATCCCACTTAAATTAAATAGTTATTAACCATTATGAAAAAATTATAATTGTAATAAATCATTATTTTTATGATAGGAAATAGTATATCATTTTCAAAAGATGTACCGCCACCCTTTTCCTCTGATAGATAAGGGCTTGCGCACATATACACAAATTAAAACGAGGCCAAAAAAAATGATTAATTGCAGAGGAGCCGATTGGACAACATAAGGTGTATAGCCCTCTCTCTCTCTGACTTATACGACTTTTTGCTTCCATGTACTCTCCATAATTATTATTTGTTAAATAGATACTTAGAGCAAAAGGGGGGGGGG
>CABEEJ010002728.1:62726-102042 GCA_901482245.1 Timema douglasi
GGGGGGGGTCGGTCGGTGAGACATGAGACATAATACGTTGAACGGGACATTTTGGTGAGTAGATTCCAATGTTTACTTTTGGTGTTTGTAGAATAGTGTTCATTTGCCCGTTTAATATTCTTTTCTTGTAATGTTTATGTCGATAAACGTTACAAAGACTTTATTGATATATAAATATATAAATGTATGCTTTCCTTTATTGCTTTCATCTCGACTAAAGTAAAATATTATAGAATGAATTTATTTTAAATTTTTAAAATAATCATGTTGATAACTTATTTTATTATTTATAACTTTAAAGACGTTCTAGCCACAACTGTAGGCATATGGTTTAAAGATTTACAATTGAGGTTTGAATTGTTTTTAGCATTTAATTTTTGTTGAGAAGCAATTACTAATACTAATACTGATTAATGTGAACCCTCTTTATAATATGCAATATTATATTTAAATAATACAATATTTATCAGAGTTTTAATACTGTATTTGTAAAAAACTCTACAAATATCTATAATATTATTTCACATTATTTTTATATTAATGCATATATTATGGAAGGTTCTCAAAAGTGTTGGCTCGAGAAATAAAAGTTTCTTGATCAAAGGTGTACATACAATATGGTTTTCTAACCAAACCATTATAATGATAAAAATCATTCAAAACTCACATGTACAAAACTAAGGCATCAACTTCACTTGGTTACCAAACCCTTCCTTCACCTCTGACAAGACATTTTGTAAATGTGGGGAATACCAGGCCTCCACCGTGGTTCAGATTCCACATTAAACTGTATGTCCTCCATTTCATCTCACAATCACCCTACCATTACACATTAGCGTAAGTGCGTATAACCCGAACGGGTAAGAAAGACGCGGTGCTAATAATAATAACTTCACTTGGTCTGATTTTTCATTGGCGGGGATGTCGGAATTCGATTCAAGGATAGGGTTTCAAGGTTGTTTTTTTAAATAAAATCTGCATCCCATCTTTCTTCGCGCAAATGAAAGTACACTCCCGCAATTTCTATCTTCCTTCTTATAGCTCTGTTATTGTAAATATTCTAATAGACCGGAAGTAAAGTAAGATGTGGTGCAGGTAAATGAAAGCGATATTTAATATCAACAGGTATAACGGATTGTAAGGATAAGAACTTGTTCAGAGTCACATAAAATTAATTCAAGTAATTATACAAACTGCCTCGACACGCCTCTAATTTTGTCCCACCTGGTGTGCATTTAATTAGAATGAATGTCTTGAAAGATCTTGAGCCATTTAATTAGATCAGTGTCTGTGGGTTTGTTGGAAGGTTAACTTGAAGGGAATAGAAAGTAAAGCGGTGGAGTGGGGTTGGGAGAGGGAATTAGGTGAGACCACACCAGCGATAGTAACATATGTCAGTGAAGGATCTGTGGGAAGATTTATCTCCATCAAATAGGACATGGCTTGGACTTTGTCCACCGGATAGACATGCCTTTAAAAAGGTAAGAGATAATTAAATCACCAAGTAGTAGTTCATTAAATATATATAAATATATACACTAACCCAGTTGGCAGACACGCTACCGCGTGAGCTAAAGTGTCAGACTGATATATATATACATATATATATATATCAGTCACACTTTAGCTTACACGGTAACGTGTCTGCCTACTGAGCTAGGGGTACGGGGGTCAAATCCCGGCATGGCAAAAAAATTAATGACATATGGGTTTACCCTTTCACATTGATAAATCAACGGGTATGGACTGGTTGTTGTGACTGTCTTAGTCTTAAGATGGATTATAAGGTACATGAAGCTATGACGGGGCTAGCGGCTAGCGGCTAGTGGAAAATATATGGCGTGATTAAAACATTGACCCAGGCCATAGGGTGGAAACAGTAGTGGATGTAGAGAAAACATATTTAGCACCGTGTCTTACTACCTGTTAGAGCTATACCACTAGTACTAACTATGCTAATGGTTATGGAGAGGGGATAACTATTTTGTAAAAACCAACCTCAGTACACCCGACCAAGATTTGAACCACGATCTCCCCGTAGTAGGCAGGCTAGTCTACTGTGAGAATGACGGGTTAGACCATGCGGCCACTGAAGAGGCTATTAAATAATTTTGACCCAAATAAAATGATCCTTTTTAAAAGGCGTATTAGCTTACATCTATATATTAGTGTTATGTTTTGGTATCGGATGCTTATAAAATATTGTCTGCTTGTTAAATATAAAGTAAGCTATGGGCATTCATAAAGTCTTAAACTTTGAAAATATCAAAATTCTAACAATAAAGCTCTCTCAATCCCCTTTCTACAATCATTAGAAATTTTTAACATAATTTTAACGTGTAACTGTCATATTATTAACTATTAACGATTTAATCTAATGAGGTCATAATAACGAAAGTAGTTTATTGAATTTTTAATTTCGCTCCACAGCTCCCTAACCATTCAGGTTAAACGTATGTATACACACAAACGTCCAAAAGACCTACTTTTATAGACGAGGCTTTTAACACCAATCATTCCACATGGAGTAATGTGTCACACATATGGGGATCAGCACCCAACCCCTGGATGAGAGGATTGACGTAACTTGGTCCCTTGTTTTAGAAGGATTGTGCAAGCTTTTTCCCCTCACCTTTTCTTGATAACTTTTCAGGTTATTCACATACATTATTACTCTGGTGAAATATGGATTCAGTAGGTAGAATTTTAGAGGAAACATACCCGCATTCACTTGGAGGGAGAGTTGGAAGTGATTTAAGAAAAAAACATCCAAAGTACATTTAACTGGGATTCCAACTCCAACTTCCCCATCATCGGCCAAACAGTCTAATACTACCTGCTTGAACCCCAATAGAGGGGGATCTTGTCGTAGAAGAGCTAATTTGTTATTTTCAAGCCCAGAAATATTTCTTGGCAAGCAACATCCACTTTTACGGTAAAAACTATGGTGGGTAATAAAGTGTTGGTACATGTCTTACGTTCAAACTTTTGTCAGTCAAAACGTAACTGTCATAAATCTTGATTAATAAATTAGAATATTAACTTGTAATGCTCCTTATAGTTGATTAATTAAACTGTATTAATTTATAAATAAATAATTTAAATAAAAGTATATATTATAATTGGTTCAACTGAGTACACTTATGGTGAATTGGGTCTCCTATTTTCCGTGAGAGCTGTGTCCTTCAACTAAAACTAAATAAATAGTAAGTGGCTGTGTTCCTTGACCTTCAATCGAGAACTGGGTCAAGTTTTCTTTCTCTCCTCTTAATAAAATGATTAATAGAGAATATGTTATAAGATTGCCACCCCCATACCAACTCTACACCAATCAAAGTCTTTCCTTGATTCCTGGTGCGATAAGCAGACCGCTAGGTGTAAAATAATTCCTAGCTTAATCTTAGATATCACAAAAAAAAAGTGCTGATAATGGGTCGGTTTTTCTTTTTTAAGAGCCACTCCCACATTCCTCTCCAGCAGTCCTCTGACATATTTATTGTCAATAGTTATTAGAATCTCTCTTATACAGCAAGATGAGTTTAACCTGTCATATTATTTAATGTCTGTAATCATCAGAACATGTATCGGGAAACGTCAATTCAGAACTTCGAAACAATATGTCTATTGATGTTTCAGAGATGATCTATATTATTTTGTCATGGCCATGAATACATCGTACATATCTTCAGAAGATAATACCTTCAGACTACATTCTGCATAAAGTTGGGCAATATTATAATGTTAACCTACTGTAAACTCCTAAAATACTCAATTTATGATATGATAAACGTGTGGAAGGCTTATAATTATCGGTTTATTTGTTAAATAATGTCACTTAGTTTGTTTATTTAATCATTCAAACTTTATTGTGGTAGAAAAACATTGGTGCGAGGTGGTTGGTATTCGTGGCTGACTTGCACCATGCCATGGTGAACACCCCTTGGGAACCACTGGTGCAAAGTGTTAAGATTCATATTTCACGCTGTTTTTAGCACCGCGTCTTACTATCCATTCAGGCTATACTCTTAAGTACTAAATACGCGATTGGTTTTCAGGAATTGGGAAGGTTGAATAAAGAGGAAGTGAACCCGAATTTTAGTGGTGGGAGAGTGAATAACCATTTAGTAAAAACAACATCCAGTTCACACTAGCGTGATTTGAACCTCGATCCTCCCATATTCGGTAGTCTAGTTCAACATAAAACCATGGTGTTAGCTAATTACGTCTTCATGGCGGTTCACAGAATAAATAGGTGGCAAACTTTGTGACAATCGTGTTAGTAAGAAAAATAAAATTTTGTGGATTATACGTTAGAGGCTTAAGTACCATGACTATCGGCACAAGAGGATCTCTGATCAAAGTGAAATTAACCACTACGCCGAGTGGTTAGTTACGCTTCAAGTTTCCAAACTTTGTTGTTTATCAAACCCCATCAACTTTGAAGTGTATTAAACAGACCATAAATCTACCAAGTGAGTAACATAGTAAATAATTGATACCCAAATTTGTCCAAACAATGCCAAGAGGGACATAGATCCTCCTAGAAAAAAAGTAAATGTAAGTTTATGTATTCTCCTGTCTTCATTGAATGAGGTCGTTAGTGCTCAATCCACTGAGCTCTTAAGACCATATTTATATATTTATTTTAAGGGACATATCATCATATTACTTTATTTATTAAGAAAAAGGGGGGGTCAGGTGACCTGGCGGTCTAGGGGTAAGGTGTCAGACTTCTACGCTGGCGGCCGGGGTTCGATCCTCGGTCCCGGCAAAGATTTATCTGATTACCAAACCCTTCCTTCACCTCTGACAAGACATCTTGTGAATGTGAGGAATGCCAGGCCTCCACCGTGGTTCGAATTCCACGTTAAACTGTAGGTCCTTCATTATAAATCTCACAATCACCATACCATTACACATTAGCGTAAGTGCGTATAACCCGAACGGGTAGTAAGACGCGGTGCTAATAATAAGAAGAAGAAGAAGAAGAAGAAAAAGGGAGGTCTGAAGCTTCTAAACAACTTAAGCTCTTCTCAATTACTATTTAAGAACTCTTTATAGTGACCTGGCAAAAAATTTAATTCATTTGTTTGACTAAGGCTTGATAGAATATGTTTCTAATCTCCTTAGATCTCAAAAAGTAGACATTCGTCATTAAATGTAATTATTAAAAACCTTATTTTAAATCTTTAGATTACTTTCCAAACTTAAAACGTAGTTTGTTTCTATCCTTAATACCTTACACCTTTATTTTG
Organism: Timema douglasi; assembly: GCA_901482245.1. NCBI lineage: Eukaryota > Metazoa > Arthropoda > Insecta > Phasmatodea > Timematidae > Timema > Timema douglasi. Next base: position 67,982 of record CABEEJ010002728.1, read on the forward strand.
GTAAGAACTATATTTTGAAATGACAAATCCCTTATTAACTAACGTGGATTATCTGAACGTCTTAAACCCGTCTCAGTAATCTGGTAGGTGACATCCATTACTATTTGAGTCACTGATTCAATTTAAAGGGAGAACCATAGATTGGAGTTGCGTAATTAGCAATAATGGTTTAGAGCTAAATGTTAAAAATTAGTGGATGATTTATTTAGTTTCCTTAGACTTTTGGAAATACGCAATGTGAATAGAATGAACATGCAATTTTATTATCTCCTATTCACGCCAATGTCTTTGTGTACTAATACATCAGTCTCGTCATAGATTGTTCACCAGTAGCTGGCAGATATGATTATTGTGTCTTGACTGACTACATACTCGTATAAAGAGGTATCTCTTCAATAAAGATTTTTCACACACTCACTCGCTTTATATTTTCTATGAATAATTGTTCAGAATATTTTGTTGATTTGAAGTTTAAAACAGAATTCCTTTTCTATGTGACTTGTTTGTGTCTATCAGGGAAAGAATTTACTCGTGTAGTTCTTTTCACCGACCTCGGTGGTGTAGTTAGCTAACGCGCTGGTTTCATGTTGAGCTAGACTGCCAAGGACTAGGGGACCGAGGTTAATCTCGCTCAGGTGAATTGGGGGTGGTTTTTCCTAAAGGATTTTCTACTCTTTCTTAACGAAAATTTGATTCACCTCCTCTAAATTCAACCTTCCCAATTCCTAATCCATTAGCATAATTTATACTTAAGCGTATAACCTGAATGGGTAGTAGAACGTGGTGTTAAGTATAATTACTCTACATAGTTTGAGTGGAAGTAAAGCCATTGGTCCCAAGTCGATTGTGGTATGTAATAGAACCCTGAATAATATGTGAAAATCCCTTTACCGGCAAAATTAGTAGGCCCTGTTGCTCTCACTCATAGTAATTCTCGTGTTCTGATATAACTAGTCAGCTAAAATAGTTCACGTTAAACACTTCAAATAAATAGTGTACATAGTCTACATATTTTATAAATAATAATATCCTATTTTATTTTGGTTAAGTATATAATAGGAGGCATAAGTTAAAACTTTAAAAAACTTAGCAGCACTATTTTTGATTAAAACAGCTCACCAAAAAATGATAGCTTTATGCATGAATATCTGGAGGATAGAAATTATTTGTCAGATTAAAAAATAGAATTTACAATCCACCCTAGATGTAACAAGAGCAAAATATATAACACAATATATTTCAGAATAATTATTTCTCATATCTAATAACTGTACATCAATTACATTTGGTGATCACAAGATCTAAGGAGTCAATCTCGCAATATATTGGATTAATTGTGACGGGGGAAGTAGAAGATTAAATCTTTACAAATGCAATTGATCATTATTGTTTAACCATTACCCATAAAATCGGATGATGGACAGTTAAATTAATTAAATCAACCTCTTCATAACTACTCCTAATACTAAAACTTTAGCAACCATGACATCAATCATATTAATAAAACCAATAACAAATTAAATATATGATTTTTAACATTTATAATATGACCCCAATCACCATTATTTATAGTATTATTTAGTAATAAAGTACGATTGGAGCTCTGCTCATGAGCATATCCATTGTTATTCTTAGCAAAGTGTCTCCCCGAAAAGTGAACGTAATAATGTTTTCAGCGGGTCTGAAGCGACCACCTCATCTCTGCGTAAGATCTGCAATCGATTATCAATTTCCCGGAAGCCTCTAGCCCTCCTCGTTTCCAACGTTTTCTCTTTATTTCCCTCGCAGACTTCTCATTCCAACCAGTATTCTTTTTTTTTAACCTCTCCCCCATACCTCCTTTTCCTTTTCAACCCCCAGGGGTGTGCAACCCGCTATTCATGAAGAAATACGTGACTATGAGAAAACAGCTTATTTAATTGTTTAAAATGACTTTGTATTATTCATTATTTAAAGTTTGTTTTTAAATAAATATAAAATTAAAATTGTGATAATAACTATTAACCATCGGTCTGCGTAATATTATATCTAATAGCATTTGAACTAATGGATTGTTTTCCTACTGAATTAAAAGCTCTCAGGAATTTTTCAAGCTATACATTTTTAAGTATATTCTAATATCTATTCTGCTTCTATAAGAAGTCAAGCAATTAATTTTAACATGTCTAGTTTGTTTTGCTTATTAGTAGAATTTTATGTGGGTTCAATCCAAAGCAACATTTTGATGTTTTTGATATCAAAGAATATGTACTAGAAACATTCCAGAGAAAGTGAACGTAATACATTACAATACATTAAAACAAATTCTAAGGTGCTTGACTCTTCAACTGAGACTAGGATCCCGGCTTCCTTAACACCCGCAATGGCTTAAAAACTGGTGACTAGACCACAAATATTCTTCCAGCTAGAAAAAAAACAACTAGATCTACTTTCACTTATTAATACATCAAGTGTTGTGATATGCAGTTGCCACTTCCTATAGATGTATATACATAACGTATAAAATAAATCACATGGTAAATTGCTAGTAATATTGACAGCAAAAAAAACTAGTTTGCATTTTCTCAAAGTTGTTCCAAATTTTCATTCGTAAGAAAATAAAGGTATATAATATACAAAACACCGGCAAAGTTTACATAAAAATACATCAAAACTGGTTCTCGTAAACCATATTCTGAATGGTTGTTCTTCACGTTTTTCTGATACAAGAAACAATGTTTTCCTCTGATGTGAAAACCCATTAAAACCCTTCACAGCTTAAAGTAAAGCCAAAATGCCACATCACACCAGTATTGTTCCGCACGTGGTAGAATAGGACCCTGGCAGGCAAGACCTAATCTGAACAGGCATATATCTCCTTACTACACTCACTTATGGTGCAACCACCACGAGAACAAAAAACCAGTGATACTAACCGAAATATTTATCTGTTCTGGTTTTTGTTTCGGTTCTTTCAATAAGCATTTTAAATTTCTGATTCTTGTTCCAATTAGAGAAAAGAAAATGCTCTATTCCTTTTGGATTTTAGTTAAGTTCTGGTTCATTTAATTATTTATTATAAAATTCGTAGATATAAAAATTACATTACCGATAATTTACAACAAATTAAAAGCTATCTATATAAATTACATTTCAAATAATACATAGGAATTTAAAAAATCCTGAGAAAAGAAAAAATATAGTATCTTAAAACCATATTAAATGAAAGAAAAATTATAATAAAGTACAACTTTTAAAAATAATTTAAAAAGTGATAAGAATCTCTATGAACCCCAATTTATATTGAATCCAATTCCGGTCTTATTTCCTAAGCCATTTATTTTAAGGTTTATGTTTCGGTTATGGATACTTAAAAATACATGTTAATTTCGGATATTGGTTCTGGTTCAAATCCCTGAAAATCACACTTCAAGGTACATGAGCGAATAACACAAGACACCACGCTACCCCCAGTTCCTTCCTAATAGAATAATTCTACTAACATTCACACATAAGGGATAGTGGGTTTTCCTATCCACCGATTTGTTCCTTGTTCACCTCATCCCCGACAGGGGTTTTTCCATTCTACCTTTGATATAGAGCCGCTGAGAATCCAAATTGGAAACCAGGAGTTGTAAAACATAGAGCAGTTTATGTGTCTGGGAAATCTGCTGACCACCATGGCCAAGGAAGCTTTCAACAATAAGAGGTTACTGCTGACCAGCAAGTTAAGTTTGGAACAGAGGAATAAACCGATAAAATGCTACATTTTGAGTGTCACGTTGTATTGAGCAGAAACTTGAACTATTAGTAAGATTGAAAAGAAATACTTGTAGAGCTTTGAAATGTGTAGCTGGAGAAGACTTGAGAAGATCAGATGGACAGACACAGTGACAAATGAAGTAGTCCTAAGAAGAGTGGATGAGAAGAGAACCATTTCTAATGCGATTCTTTGATGTGGATCGGACACATCCTTATGAAGAACCGTCTAAGAGAGCTTATGAAGAATTAGGATTCAAATATTGGATGACTTGAAATAAAGAAGAAAATGGTAGAAGCTTAAGGAGGATAAAGAGGACAAAATGCATTGCTGGTCCAAGTACACCGACAAAGGGAACGGACCGGTCTTAAGACAAAACAGCTAGTAATTATATATACACATATGATTAATATTTATATATACACATCCTCCTTGTCATCAGTAAATCAAAAAAGACAAGACTTTTTGCTTTGTCTACGTGCCTGGTGAGGCGTGTCAAATTTTATTCACAAATCATTATAAGAAACAAAATATAAACGAACACACAGACACATTAACCAATAGTCCCAATAAAAGGAAAGTTTAACCACTTTATTTTATAAAGTAGCACCAAGCTTTTCACGATGCACCTTCTCCTTCGAATACTCTATTAAAATATACACTGTTTCGTTTGTGCACCCCTGAGTTATCTAACGATGCTAACAAGTACATGTCTAGCCTCAGGGGCCAACTAGCGGAGCACGAACCTGTTGTTAACGATGACAATGTGTGAATACCTTGGAAAATATCTCGCTAAAGTGGCTTCTCTTTTACTAACAGTTTCTGCTGTAAGGATACTTTTATCATTAGTGGAACTATAAGTTCAACCAAAAATCATTTGGATACAGTTATTCTACCTTATTGAGTGTTCAAGGGAATCGGTGACTAAGGCATCACACTCGCATGGTACTATTTTCAAGTGAGGTGAATTTTGGGGTTCAAATCCAGTCTGATAGTATTGAGCATCTGTTTTCCTAAAGGGTTTCCTATTCTTTATCCGCGCAAATACGGGTACATATTATCTAAGTTCTACCATATTCATCACCACACCATTAATGTAATTAATATGTGAACAAGTTCTACTTGGATGCTCTCATTATCAAAGGCGCAACTCTCGCAAATGATTGTATTGTTGATGACAGGTATATATTGGTTCAAGTCTCAGCCGTGTGGAATGAGAGTGGCTTTCAGAGGTCTTTCAACGCAAATGACGGTATTTTTCCTCTTAATTCAACATTTAACATCCCTGACCAACTTGGAGTAAATATGCGAATGGCACGAAAGGCCAGTAAGTCGTGGTGTAAGATAAAATTTGTAAAAACAGAACGGGTAGAAAGACGCAGTATTAGGACAAATCAACTAAAAATACAGGTGCATTATGGGTCATGTCCTGATATTTGTCTATTGATTTACGAATTCTGTCTTAAATATTCTGTAATTGTAATGTGAATTGTCATAAAGTGAGTGCTGGGAACAATTTAGGTAAAACTCACTCTAATATGAGCCTACTCTTCTAGAATTCTAGCCCCAGCCACAGTGTCATTAGCAAAACAAACAGGAGAAAGTAAATCTTTTATCCATATACATATGTAATACTAAACCAAACAAGTTTAATACATATTAATGTCTAATCAAATGTATGTATGAGATTATGATAATTTAATAACATTCCACAACGCTGAGCTTACGATCAACATTGATTACTTTCTTAGTAGTCCTATTTATAGGTATTGAAACTGTCTATTAAATGTTTGGCAGCATCAGATTATCTGCTATGATAAAAAATACTATGCTAATTTTTGTAACTTCTTTTATTCATCATCGAAATTAACTACCGGTTTGGGTGTAAGAATATGAAATAATTACGCTGATATATAAGTGATGAGCAAGGTAGAATTTTAGAGGAAGTGTTCTCGCATTTTATTGGAGCTAGAGTGTAAAAACATTTACGAAGAAACTTTCATTACTCCCACCCTAGATTCGAGCCCTGATCTTTCTGTCATCATATACTCAGTCTATTACGAGCGTAACGCCTTAGATAATTCGCACACCAAAGAGGGTATTCATTAAATGCATCGGTAGGCACATGGACTAAGTGTCAATCTAGTTTGTCGGAGATGGGGAGGTTGGATGGAGTTCAAGTCCTGGGTGGTTTATACCCTCCTAAATTGTTTTCCAGCTTTCCTCAACTCAAATGTGGGTACATTTCACCTTAAGTTATGCCTTACCCACTTAATTGACCACATGGTCTAAGGCATTACTGTAACAGTAGTCTAGACTGTCGATGACGGAGAGATCAAGGTTCAAATCTTAGTCGGGCGTACTGAGGGTAGTTTTTCCTAAAAGATTTTCCACTCTCCAAGTAAATTTGGTTACACTTCCTATAAATATAGCCTTCATCATCCCTAAAACCATTAGCTAAATTTGTACATAGGCGTATAACCCGAACGTGTAATACGTGGTACTAAAATAGTTATGTCTTACTAATCCCCACCTGCTTAGCAGAGCTAGATTCGATTAGTCTAACTGGTTAATAGCATATGGTTATTTTAATATTATTCATTACTTCGTTATTAATATTGCTGAGGAATCATATTTTATACGATGTCTAGCAACCTCTTAAGTTAAATCCTTCTCGGTCCAATATTTTACCTTGACATGGTGAGACAGCAAATAGGGACGATTGAATTATAGTTCATTAGAAGTCATACAAATAACTTGTTAGCTTATCTCACGATACACAAATGATAAATCTAAATCCAAACTAACTCAAATATTTTACGGCTGCGTCGTTATTGGATTCACAATCACTTTAAACATTATTTAAAATAATTGCCTAATTAGTTAATGTATTTTAAAGTATTTTTTAAATAATATATCTATTATTTATTCCCTAAAAGTTTGTTACAAAAAATTAATAAATGCAAAATCTCAGTCCGTATGAACTGAATATCTGGGTCAATGAAGGCAGGATGAATGATGTTCTACTATATCTTATAAATTAGAGCATTTCAAAATAATAATGTTAGGTGCACTGCCCTACTTTTCCTCACAATACTTTATTCATGGGATTGAAATTTATGGAGCTTCAAAATCATTGAAACACCCCTCTATTATGTTAGAGATTTCTTTTTTAACCCTGTTATAAACCACTATTGGTTTGGGGGCTATATAAATTTTTATCCATTTACTTTGATCTAAGAAATATCTTGTTTCACGTTAAGCATTCACTTACACGTTTTTATCTTAACTTTAATGTTAAAATATTATTTTAAGCTTTATGGGAAAATTTCTAGGATTTCTGCCTTTTAAATTCATAATTCTCTACAAATATTCTTGCAATACATTTGTTTCTGAGAGCTCTGAACTTTATAAACAACTGTGCAACAAATGTACTCAGGAAGTTCGTAAAGCAAAGCTGAATCACTCAATGAGTATTGCAGATGGCCACTCCTTTCCTAAGCTTCTATGGAAAAACTATATGATTTTGATATTAATGATAAACAATTAAATCATTCTAACTCTCAAATTTTCCCTAATGACCTCAATGAACACTTTGAGTGCCAACCTGTTGTCTAAGATAACGAGACAAAAAAGACCACAGTTAACAGAATTTCACATTTTAGAGCAAGTGAGGTGAAGTTTGATTTTTCTTACGTCTATGGTGAAGAGGTTTATAAGTCTATTATGCACATTAAATAAAAAGCAGTAGGTTTTGATGAAATACCCATATTATCAGTACAAAAAATAATAGTTGTTCTCCCAACCTTAACAAACATGTACATGTACAATCACTTATCAATGACTGGACAGTTTCCCACTATATTGAAGTTAACTCAAGTAGTACCGTTTCCCAAAAAGTCACAGCCTAAATGTGTTGATGATTACCGACCAATCAGTATACTGCCTTCTCTTCCCAAGACCTTAGAGGATATTGTAAAAAGACATATTTATAAACATGTAAACAATAACCACCTACTTACTGGTTGCCAATCTGGCTTCCGGTCTGTCCATGGCACATTTACTGCTCTCATTAAGGTAACTGATGATATACAGCTTGCCATGGACAATCAACATGCAACAACACTAGTTCTTCTTGATTTCAGCAAAGCATTTAATAGTGCAGACTTTGACATACTTTAAAAAAAATTAACTGTGACCTCACGTTCTCACCTACGTGTGTTTGTTGGGTACGTTCTTATCTTTTCGGCCGAATGCAAAGGGTAGTTTCAAATAATGTTTATTCTACCTGGTGCCCTGTTAAATCTGGTGTAGCGCAAGGCTCTGTACTTGGGCCACTTTGGTTCTCTTTATTCATTAATGATTTACCTTCCTCTTTAACATACTATAAGTATCACTTCTACGCAGATGATTTACAAATATACCTTTCTGATAGTACTGCGAACTTACCTGCAACTAGATAAGGTTAATGAGGACTTGAGAGAAACCTCTTCATGATCACGATGTAACGGCTTCAATTTAATCCCACTAAATCACAAGCAATGATTATTGGAGCATCAAGGCTCTTGTCAAACGTAAATTTATCTACCCTTTCCAATATTTTACTTAATAACAGTGTTATACCACACAAATATAGACTCTAGGCATACTAATGAATGCAAATCTCACTTGGACAAACAGATTACCAAAACTCATCAAAAACCTACGTTGATATTCAAACCCTAAAAAGGATCAAAAACTTTCTTCCTTTCTCTCTTAAAGCTATGCTCGTCCAAAGCTTGATATTCCCATATTTTGACTCCTGTGACATTGTTTATAGTGACCTAAATAAAGAACTTGCACAAAGACTACAGCGACTTCATAATACATGCATTAGATTTATGTACAATCTTAAGTACCAATACCATATCTCTAAATACGTTGACAAACTGAAGTGGTTACGACTAAATGAACGGCGGACACTTCACTCCCTCAGTCTCCTACACAATATATTACAGACATCCTCGCCGCATTACTTAGCAACCAATCTTAAACTAGTAAAGAATCAGCTCTAGCTTAATACACGTGATAAACCTCTACCCTTATAATCATTCCTATTCACAAATCTGAATCTTATTCTCGTTCATTCACAGTCATAGCATCACGTGAGTGAAATGCGCTTCTTCCCACAGTAATGGACTTGACTGGGTTGCCTGCTTTCAAAACTGCAGTCAAACGGAATATTATTTCTAAGAGAATCTAGCTATTCATGCTTTTGTAAATGTTTCAAATAATACTTATTATAAGTAAATTCTGGAGTAATTTTATGAATGAAGGAATGAAAGGAAAAAAAGATTGAGGTAATCTGACGATTATATTTGAAATTTTAGACAATCATTTTATATTCACTATTTTTGCTATAAGTATGTTAGTTTAATTGGTTAAGTGTAAGATAAGGCAGAGTGGCCTTAACCTTGCAAAAATTTTGTAAAATAAAGACAATAAATAAATCCTCCCACATAAATTTCATGGTTATATCAGCCCTTAGAAGCCTTTATATGGAAAAGTTTTTACCTAAGGCCAAAAACTTGAATAAATATGTGAAACTTGTTAATATAACAATTAATATATTAATGATGTTTTCAAACAATGTTTTCTTAACAATGAACTGTTAATTTCAAGGAAAACATAACTTTTCATAAAATTTAAATGGTAATTAAAATTCAAACAAGGTATACGCATCCATAGATATATATAATTAAAATGAGCCAATTTCACCTATTCAAAAAAATTAAGAGTACAGGGAAATACTTTTCTAATAAACCCTAAAGTATGGCTATATATTTATACATCTACCATTTTAAATTTAAATTTTAAAGAAGTATTTATTTCGGTATTGATGTAGTTTTAAATATAAAATATGATCTAAAAATATTTTTAATGTGCCCTTTACTTTCTGCATATTTCATTTATTTAAAACCATAAAACTCAAGATATAATATCTTTTTAATTGCTAGAAATAATTGTAAACTAAAAATTTGAAAGACATTGAACAATACATTACATTATGGAGATTTAAAGTACTAATCCTATATTTTTTTTCAAACAAACTTCTAATTTGGTTGAGTAGGTAAATTTAAAACGTACTGGCTGAGCTATTGTGTTACAATGCCAGCTTATTTCTCTCTTTAATAGTGAACCCTCTTGAGCTGAATAACATTTTAAATGATTAATACCATCTTCATTTTATTTAATCTATCAAAATACAGTTTGTATAACAGTATACAGTATTATAAATTTTGAAATCCTTAAAATAAGTTTTCTGGAAACGAATATGGATGTAAGTGGCTTGTAGAGCTGTCACCATTTCCAATATAAAATATAGATATGGAGCATATTTACTAGATATTATTTTTAAATAAATATTAGATGCTTCAAAGAATATTTAAGGTTTTAAAAATCTTTTTCACTCATTGAGAATAACAAATATTAGTATCGGGGAAAAATGATCACACTTGTTTGACACCTGTAGGAAAACAAACATTACGATGAGATCCCCATTTTATCATTTAATGGAATACATTTTAGAATAGCTACTACTAATAATAATAATATTAACTATGATATAATTATGTAATTCAATACATAATTGATCTTCTTTGTTGGACGCATAGTCTAAGACGTTTTCTAGTGTTATAATAAGCTGCCGATGACAGGAAGATCGATGTTTGAAACCCGGTCGGGTGTACTGACTGTAGTTATTTCAATTTGGTTTTCAACTCCCCCCTCCGTGAAAATGTGGGTACCCTTCTTCTAAATTCAACCTTCATATTGAATAACTCACTAACGTAATTGTATGCCTATTGTCTGAAAAGGTTGTAAGACGTGGTTATTTGAAAACCAAAAACAGAATGACCTACCCCATTGAGAATGCAAACCAAATTATCAGTCTCATCTTGCCTGGTTTGTCGATATCAAGGAGACCAGAGTCTTAATCCCAGCTCGGTGTACTGAGCTTTTTTCCGCAAAATGCTTTCCCATTCTCTGTAAGAGAATACTATAACACTTTAACTTTAATTCTATCTTAATCATTGTTACTTATTATTGTAAATATGAGAACAGCATGGATTGCTAGTACGACGTGAAGCCATTGATAAACACAGTTCTACTTCTTCGCTACGATTGACTTGTAAATCGATTGTGAAGGGGTTAAATTAGTTTAGGGGACGTAACGTTTGTGTCAAGAATATGCTAGTTATACGTTTAATGGTTCGCAAATCAAGATCAAATTAATAGATTTAGAATATATTAATAGATTTTTAGCACTGTATCTTACTATCCATTCAGGTTATACGATTATGCATTAATTATGATAGTAGTTTAAGCTAGAGAAATATTGAATTTGAGAGGATTTGTACCAACATTTGCGTGGAGAGAGAGGGAGAGGGAAACATTTGGGAAAATATTCCTCAATACACCCAACCGGGGTCGAACTACAATCTCAGCATTAATTCAAGTCTATTGCGAGATTAACCTCTTAGATAATGCGTCCACCAAAGCAGGATACTTGATAGTCAATATAAAAACTACCTGCTTCTTTGACCCTATAGTCTAAGGCATCATTCTCACAATAGTCTAGACTGTTGATGACAAGGAGACCAGAGTTATAATCCCGATCGGGTGTAATAAGGCTAGTATTCCAAAAATTGTTTCCCATGCAAATTCAGATACACTTCCTATAAATTCAACCTTCCTTATCACTAATTCATTAACGGAAATAATACTTATGCGTATAACCTGAATAGGTTTTAAGACGTCGTTATATACAGTATATTAATATTATTTCAAACACACTATTGCTGTTGTTCAGAGGGCCACGTTAAATGGTTCTGCGGGCCGCTAAGTTACGGGCCAAGCGGTCTTTCGTACAGACCCGCCTTGGTGGCGTAGTTAGCTAACGCGTTAGTCGTGTTGAGCTCGACTGCCAAGAACAAGGAGATCGAGGTTAGAATCTCGGTTGGGTGAACTGGGGGTAGTTTTTCCTAAATGGTTTTCCACTCTCCCTCCACGCCAATGTGGGTTCACTTCCTCTAAATTCATTCTTCCCAATTCCTAATCCATTAATATAATTAGTACTTAAGCGTATAACACGAACGGGTATCAAGACGCGTGGCTAAATAAAATAAAATAAAAAAGAGCGTACAGTACATCACTTGCCAATCAAATCTGTGATACAGTCGGCTTGAAATCGTAACTTTACAAAAACACTATTGCACGCGGATCATTTCTAATTAAACAATAATAAAGGTAAATAATTAATAGAAATTCTTAATACTGAGCATGAAATATTAAACTATATTTGGATATAAATTGCATTAAAAAGGCTGTTTTTGGCCATTTTAGAATGGTTTCACAGCTAAGCACTGCGTCCATATCTTCATTCTGCCTTAATAGGAACATACTGTGGTTATTAACAAGAAAACTTGTAGCTTTGTCCCCCGTTATCACCGCTGAAAATTTCTAGTAGTCATTCAAATACGAATGCACTGTACACATTTCTGGCATATCGTTGGTCTTTTCTTTTTCCTTCAACTCCCATACTTCGCGTTAGCACGAACACACACACACACACACACAAACGTAGATGCGAACCGGGAGATGAGTTGGGCCTACTATGATGAAATCACTTAATTAATGGGACTAATTTAATAAAATCTTAAGATAGTTTGGGAGCACCTGAATCAAGATCCCGATCTTGCGATTTAATTAGTTTTCTATGTAAGCTAATACAAAGTTAAAGGATATACTGTTGAATGGTATTAATATTGTGTCGAGACTTACAAAATTGAGTAACTAAAACAGTATATTATTTTAACCACTATTTAAAAATTAATGAAGATTTACAGAACAATCTGGAAAAAATAAATATTTTTTTTATATATTGTTATATTTTCTTACGGTATATAAACATTACACTCATAGAGTGGGGATGAATAAAATATAAATTAGAGGAAATGTATATATATGTGTGTATATAGAGAGTGGTAAACTATTTTTAAAAAAACATTCAATAGACGTGGCCAGAAATCACACCCAGTCACCCAATCTCAAACCATTCAGAATAGATGACTCTGAACTATAGTCTGTGCCCGACCTGTGGTGGTTATATTTGAATAAAAATAATATAAAAATAAAGAGAGATGTTTAAGAACTTCTCTTGGATAAATGATCCATGGTAATATCATAGTTTGAAAACACCATCACTAGGTCCATAGTACGAATGTCTGGTTATTTAATTAACTCACATATGGTTTTAATATGTTTGTTTGGTCTTGGGTGACCTGGCGGTCTAGGGGTAAGGTGTCAGACTTCTGTGCTGGCGGCCGGGGTTCAATCCTCGGTCCCGGCAAAGATTTATCTGATTACCAAACCCTTCCTTCACCTCTGACAAGACATCTTGTGAATGTGAGGAATGCCAGGCCTCCACCGTGGTTCGGATTCCACGTTAAACTGTAGGTCCTTTATATCATCTCACAATCACCCTACCATTACACATTAGCGTAAATGCGTATAACCCGAACGGGTAGTAAGACGCGGTGCTAATAATAATAATAATAATAATAATAATAATGTTTGGTCTTCTTATCGGAGTGATACACTTGCGGTTTTTTTAGCAAGTATATCACTCATTTGTACTAAGAGCCCATTTGAGCACTCCTATGGAGTGTCTCGATTGGGTATTTTATCTCTTTTTTATCTATTATTTATATTTATACCATTTATAATGTTGTGTATTTGCCTGTATACTCTGCAGGTAAATTATTATGTGTCTCCCCTATGGGGATAATACTAGGTTTTAATATACTTCAAGGCCCTAATGACCTCAATGTGTCGATGGGCCTTAAAACCCTAATAATAATAATAATAATAATAATAATAATAATAATAACTAGGATTACTGGATTCGATTATCGGCATTGTCAGTGATTATTTTATATTAAAAATCGAGACTACCCTTTTGATTGTTATTATACTAAAACTATGTGGCGGGAGGGTGTTTTAAGTAAGGTGCAATATTGCTATATCTCTAAAACAATTGTCCACTTCGCCTCGTTTAATGAAGTTACAGTCATTTTATATATAAAGTTACTACAAATAAATTACCTTCAGCTGTATTTATAAAATAAAATCTGACTTTAACCATCTCTTTGATCAGAAACAAATTCATACTCCTTACGGACGGCCAAGAATTATGTATCTTTAAAATATCATGCAATAGTAAGATAAACGATTTTAAAATATATAATACTCTTGTCATTAAATGTAACTGGGAGTTTAAGGAATGCGAGAAAAGCTCGATAATTTTGCAGTTTTTCCATAGAAAAATTATATATTTTGGCCAAAATAACTAAAACATTTATCCATAAAAAAATGTTTAATTTTCTTCGCATGATGATATCAACAGTTGATGAACATCTATTATGAACATAGTAGTAGTAGATGAGAAACTTTTAATGAAGAAAAAAAGTTGAAAAGTTGTTAAATTCTAGGACTTCCTTGACAATTATTCAAGAACAATGTTGATATCACCATGTGTAAAAAATTAATATCTCCATTTCCACTAAAGCAATGTTTGATTTTTTTCGACCAATAAAAGTGTTGATATAAAAACTGCAAAACCACTTACCTTTTCTCGCGCCATCCACACTCCCACCTTTAGTTCAAAAAGATTTAATTTGATATAACTTTATAATAATGCAAAGATTGAATGTTTATTTTTTGTTTTAACTCTGTCATAAAAACGTTTTTGAAATGCACTATGCTGGTGACGCTTAACTTACTACACTTTATATCCAATTGAGACTTGATTAAAGAAATTGTAAAATCTCCTGACAGGGTGGGAGACTGGGTGCTTCACATATTACATAATTATGATTAATTTATGATTCATGTTCCAATATAATCATTTGATTCAGTAAATGCATGCTAAACACCCCTTAAAGCCCCGACTCCAAAAATGTATGCGTATCTTATGTGTCACAGGAACAACTCTTTAGTATAGCCATCTAGTGTTTGGTTTTTCTAATCATATGTGAAAATCGACGTCCCACGTTTGAAAAAATAAGAATTTCTTAATAGTTTATAGCATTTATGGTTTGCACTCGTTCTTTTCTTGCATTTCTTTACAGAATCATAGCTACGCCATTGATATGGTATGTATATAAAAACTGTCAAACTCGCTACAACGTGATTTTATTAATTTTTTTCAATTTATTTTTGCTTACATCGTTCCTTAAAACTCCCAAATTTCTATGGCAATTAATTTCCAGAGAACCCCGGTCTGTTGTAAGTCTTTAGCTCAACTCTCCCTCCCCCCGTTCCTTCCTTTCCCCACCCATTGTCGTATAATATCTCTTCCCGTTTCCTTAGACAGGAAATTCTTGTTGGCGATGTAATAAGTTCTCCGGCCCTTAAAGATTCACTATCAGCCCATCTTCTCCTCACCCTAAGAGGGTGGGAAAAAAAAAGAACTATTTAAAAATTCTTAGATAAATGAAAAGTGTTAAAACAGTGTTCGTCTTTTCTTAAGTTTCTCTTAAAACCTCTTTTCCCCTCTCAACTCTTCCCTTTTTACAATTTGAGTGGGTAAAACGTTTAAAATTACGGTACTACATCAATAAGCCATTAGAACAATTAGCCTTTTACATAAAAAAAAGTTCTTTTGAAAAGTTCACAGTTTGAGTAGTTAAGTGGAAGCTCATGGAATTTTCGTTTAGGTCAATTTCTGGAGGTCGAAGAGAGCGAAACGTGAATAGCGTTCACGATTAAACCAATATTTTCATCTACGTTCAGTACAGTGGGTAATTTATTGCATTAACGACGTGTAACTATGCAAAATTAGTTTCGTAGAATGTTAGCTCGTTAAAAGTATTTATCTAGTCCCCCTGAAACATGTTCATTCCATCCTCAAGTGTACTGTGTGCACCTCTCAGAAAAAATTGTTGGGTATTAAAATAGCTTCATTTTCACCGGCAACGATGGTCGCATGGTCCAATTAAGGGATCCCCAAACTACGGCCCAACCCGTAAAATGAGTTTGTCCTGCCCTAGAACGCTTTTATTAAAATTAAAAACAAATTATGAAAAATTATTTTTAATGACTAGTACCGAAATAATGGTGCTCCTGTATGCAGCAAATGAAATACTTACCCACATAAAGTTCATACAAGAATACAAATATACAAGCATGCATGCATACAAACATACACACATAATATGAATAATTATATACATACATACATACATACACACATACATACATACATACATACATACATACATACATACATACATACATACATACATACATACACACATACATACATACATACATACATACATACATACACACATACATACATACATACATACATACATACATGCATACATACATAGATACATACATACATACATACATACATACATACATACATATACATACATATAAATACATACATACACACATACACACATACATACATACATACATACATACATATACATACATATACATACATATACATACATATACATACATTAATACATACATACATTCATGCATACATACATACATACATAGATACATACATACATACATACATACATACATACATGCATACATACATAAATATATACATATATAGATACGTACATGCACACAACATATTGTGTTTCAACATTTTTCTTAAAGAAAACTTTACATATAGTAATAAATAGCTGCGTGTATTTATTTAAATTGTTTAGTCTCTACTACTTTCTTGAGGTTATAAACTTACATCTATTCATGTTTATTTATGGTTATGAGCCCTATATTATATACATTTATAATCATACACACTTACTATAAAATAGTATATGTTTCTTTGTTGGATAAAAGGGGGTGGAGGATTAAAAACTTCCAAAACTGTGTTATTAAATTGGAAATTCGAAGGAAACCAGAGGGACCCACTTATTATAATTATAAAAGTCTGGAAATTCTTAATTTCTAATCCAAGAAAATAGGGGAGGAAAAGTGAAACATAAAATAATTTTAAGTGTGGTAGAAAATTTAAATTTGGTAGTCAGATAGAAGGACAGCTCTAGATAGCTAAGTAAGTTTTTAACATGTTTATGTAACATAACTTCATTTAATTATATGATTATCCTGCGCACACAGTTTGTGTACCAGCTGATATTACTTTAAAAGATTTAGTTTGTTTTAAATTTATTATTTGCCATTGGTGTTTTGTACTTGCTATAGCAAGCCCAGGATTGAACACGGAAGGACTATTAAAATGATGGCAGCTGGATATTGAATATCCTAAGTCGATATAATTTGATCAGGGTTATCCTTGCGAGAACGGATCCAACTGTTTGTCTTTTAAAAGTCGATCATTCCGGTGGTTCTGCGGAAAATTATTTAAATTGAGATTAATAAATATAATATAGTTAATATTTTTATTTAGGTTATCGAACGCACTGATAAGCACACCGTTTGGATTCAAGATAATTTAGTCTGGACTACTAGTTATGAGGAAGGGCTCAAATCTTGGTCAAATGTACTGAGATTTATTATTTTAATTACTTACCCCTACCCTCAAGTGAATGTGGCTACATTTCTTTCAGGCTTATAAATGTAAATATTCGAATAGTACGAACGGGTAACTTATATATATATATATATATATATATATATGTGTGTGTGTGTGTGTGTGTGTATGTGTGTGTAAACCTTTGATGGGTAGTGAGACGTGGCAGAAAAAAGTAATAGTAACTTTTACTAGAACCTAAGAAGAATTATTATAATTCTAGTCTTTAAATTACTTTAATATGTATTATTATCAATAGTTTTAATGAAAAATATTACCTTTACCATTTACATTCTTATTGGTGATTTATAAAATGTGAAATGATTAAAATAGCTCTCTTAAAATTTTCAAATCTTCCAAATGTAGTATATTTTCGTTTCATAAACGTAATAGGCTCACTATAGTTTGCAAAAGTATAACTACGTTAACAATAAGTTTTTATTTAATATGGCATTTACAATAATGCAATGAATCTTTTAAATCAAATTTAATGTTGAAAACATATTTCCTTTTTGCTACCTATGACATTTTAACTAACAACTTTGCATTTAACTTTATTTATCAAAGATGTGAGCTATTTTTTTCTTGAGACGCTTGCTGAAAGGAAAGAAAGAAAAGAAAAAAATTAGAGGAAGGAACGTTTCTTTCGCCTTATAACGGATTTCAGAAGAATAACAAACTTAAGAATTTTTTATTCTTCTATACTTTCTTTCATTTTTTTAAGCAAGATATAAAAAAAACGGTATCAAAGCGAGTGTGCAGTTGGTGGATTGGGGAATCGGGCTAAGACCACAAGATTGTAGAACCCTAGAAACGGGAGTTAACCCTGCTTTCCCATAGGGGGAGGAAGAAACCCACACTACCCTAAGATTGACCCTTTCTGCCTTCTCATCTTTTTCTTTTACCCATTCTCCAGAGAGAAAAAGAAATAAAAAAAGTTTTTTGCCATCTTTCCTTATAAGTCTTGTACACGCTTGGATGATTTTCCACCATCAGGAATGGGTGGAATTTCTCGCGCAGCATGTCCCCTCTTGCCCTCTACCACCTCACCAAACTTATGTCTTTTTAACCTCATTATGTCAGAGCAGAGGAGTCATCTAGGCCACTTTCTCGAGATGATCTGTAGTTTTTTCGAGCTGGTCAAGCTTGAATTACAATGGGACTTGACAGGAAATTCATAAACTCGAGAAGGTATCAAGAGCTAAGATGACCATTTGATAACATTTTGCTACCGAATATAAAGTAAATGGTATGACACAAACACACGAGCTTTCTCATATTGGTTATTATAGATTCGAAGATGATTTTCAAACATAGGTTTCAAGTAGACTACCCTTAATTGTGTTTCCTTCATAAAAAACAAATTACATAATTTTGTTGATCAGAATAATTAATTTTTATATATGAATTTTAAACAAATCGCTAACGTATATAGGCCTATCTAAATAAATTCACTATTTGTAGCTATCGGGAAATTATTTATTTGTAAACATAAAAATAATTCTCATTTATCATTAAGAATTATTTACAAATTCACATTTTGAACTCAATATTCAAGATAGTTTTAAAATAACACAAATTTTCTATAATTTGTCGCAAGTAAACTTGCTTGAAATTAATTTATTTTAGATAAAGATACATTAATTATTAATGATAATATAAAATCGTCCCCCAATACCAAATATGATTCAAATCGTTAAAGTTATTTTGCAAAAAAAAAAAAAANTCGTTAAAGTTATTTTGAAAAAAAAAAAAAAGTCAAACCTTACCAAAAAAAAAATTGTTGACTACTATTATATAAATATTTTTAGAAAAATTAATCGAAATAACTATTTATAATGTAAACAACTTAACAATTTAATATTTTGAACCAAACCAAATCAGACCCCTTTTACATTTTTAAATGTAATGAAGTCATAATTATACAACCAATAACCGAATTTTTCCCCAAAAAAACAAATATAGAGTTTTATTTGCCATGTTCATATCAAACACTTTCCAGATATATATATATATATAAAATATTTAGAGAAATTTTCACAATAATTTTAAAAGTCAAAATCACTCATAGTTAACAACTCCGTATCGAATTTTTAACCAAAACCATTATATAGAAACTAGACTATAAATACAAACTGAACTGCTTGTTCTGGGAGATTGTTTGACTTCTGAAACTATATTATATGGACAATCTGAACTGTTTGTTATTCTTATATTGGGAGATTGATGACTCCCGAGATAAAACTATTAATACAACCTGAACTGTTTGATCTGGGAGATTGATTGACTCCCGAGACGAGACTATAAATACAACCTAAACTACTTGTTATTTATATATTAGGAGATTGGTTGACTCCTGAGACTACTCTAAATATGTATCTTAAACTGGCACTACACCCAGATAATGAGATGCTCGGGATTAACTTTTTTTTAACCGCGTCTTTATACCCATTTGGTTTCTACGCATATGTACTAGTTACGCTAGTGTAGTAGGGGTGAGTAACATTGAATTTATTGGAATCGTACCAGCATTTGCGTGGATGGAGAGTGTAAAAACATTTAGGAAAACCACCCAACCGTGATTTAAATTTATTCCGTCATCTGCAGCCTATTCTATTGTAAAAATATGACTTATACCTTTTTACTACCAAAGATGGTTAGGGATCATATATTAAGCGTAGTATACTAGAGATGATTTTGTGATTTTCACTAATTTTTTACTCATTCTCTGTCAGCGCTAATACTGGTTCATTTCTTCTTTAAGTTATCCTTGATATCCTAACCATTTTGTTAGGTAGATTTTTCATTATAATTCCAAACACTAGAATTATTAACATCTTGAGGAGAAGGTTGTATTAAAAGAAGTAAACCCAAAATTAGCTATGAGAGAAGATTGTAAATATACAACGAAGTATCGATAGTGTTCACTCTTCACGCAACCATCCGGGAGTCGAACCATTGCTTCCCGGTGATTGAAAATCTGGTCTATGGCGAAAAACGTGCTTTAGACAAAAGTGCCACTATTTAGGTTGATTAAATCAACAGTAAATATATGTTGTTTAAATTATAAATAAATATAAAATTGTGTTACTAACACAAAAAAATGGTTATTAAAAATGCATTGTTTTATATAAATAAACAATATGTTCACAAATATAGTCCTATATTAATTTATATTTTACAAAAATATTTCTTTGAAATAGTAGTTGTCTAGCTTAAAATACCATTTATTTAATTTAAATGGAAGTTATTATTATTAATGCTATCGGTTACTTAACTTTAAGCTGAAGTGAGGCATTATTATTTGTGAAGGTGATACAGAATATCAATGCATTTTACATTTTACCAAACAAGGTTTTTTGTTCATGTTATTCCCGAAAGTTCCCATATCTCCTAAAAGCAACAATAGACAGATTTTTATGTGACGTCATATGTTATCAATGAATTGAAGCCAACCAGGTTATAACCAAAGTATATTGCGATAAAAAAAAAAGCTTTCATCATAATATGTTTGTTCGGCAGTCCTTTTATTATGTAAATTTTTCATTGAAAGCATCACAAAATTGTTATTACTTTTCTCCCCCGATGATGATATAAAATTGATTTATATAAAATATGTCGCTTGGATTGTATAACATAGTGATCGGAAACATATTTGTTTAATAAACGGTTAAATTACAGAGTGGTTGCATACCATATTCCTTCACGGAATACCAGGATTTGTTCGCAGACAGAGTAAAGGACTGAGCTATTGTTTTAATTTGTGCTTTATAACTTTCTCATATAGAAAAAGTACGGCAATCGGTTTAATTTCCCCCCCTCAAAATTATGATAAATGGTATATTGAAGTATTTATGCAACACCGAAATCAAAAAGAGGATCTTAACAATAGTGTGTTTTTTTGTCTTTCCCTCTGCCTGTATTGTACTTGGGGCTACAGCCGAAAATGTTTGGTGGATTATGTTTATACATGAACATGATATTATATGGCAATTCCTCAAGATAAATCATGACTTTAGATTTATCTCTAAGATTAAAGATAGCTAGTTTAACATTTGGAACCTTCCGAAAGTGGTTTTAACGATTTTGTTTAAAATGAGTATTTCGGAATTTTCACATGGTAAATAATACGATTAACTTTTTTTTCTTGATAATACCTCATTTAAAGACATTTTAGATATTCAATGACTGAACTTTTTTTCAAACTCAATAAGACTATGTAAGAATGTATAGGCCTATACGATTGTATCAAGCCGTGTTTTTGAATGTTTACCGTATTTTACTACCTGTCAGATCTATCTGCTTATCCTCACTAAGGATGGGGAAAGTAGAGTTTATAAAAATAATCACCCTACTTTTACATGGAGGAACAGTTGGTTAAGCACTTTGGTGAGAAAAAAAAGATTCCCCCACACATAGCTGGTATTCACACAGTTTCTTATCCATTGTCATCGTAAAACTAGACAACACTGGACTGAAGCTTTGTCCTCATAGTTTCAGATGCTGATAGCTACAATGTCCAAAATATGATACTAATGTAGACATAAATCTTAAGAAACTTTTAAAGTAAAATGAGCATAATGTTTACTTTAATGAAACAATTCATTATTTTGTTTTAAAATATTACCTATTAATGAAAAATATTAAAATAACGGTTTGAAATTTGCTTAATTAAAAACTTTAAACTTTTAAACTTGTGCAATGTGCATGTAACCGAATAAGCTCAATTTCCCGAAAAAATAGTATCTAATTATATTCATACAAAAATGGAGTAGACAAAGTAAATAATATTTTTAATCCATGTTTTTCATACACGTGAAGATTTTTTATACTAACAGTCATAAAAGATAAATAAAATTCAATGAATAGAAAAATGGCAGCCGGGATATGGAAATCGAACCCGAGGCCTTCAATGTTGAGTGTCAATGTTATAATACTAAAAAATCTTGTTTTTTATTTTAACTGGAGTAATCTTTCTCTTATTGTTTATGTATTGATTAATTTAAGTTAGCTTCTAAAATGCATTAATATTTTTCTTTTATTATTTATTCAATATATTTAACTTGCACTTTCTGAACCAACTGATTACATCAGCACATGACTTTTAGCTAGCTACCTTATATATAGAATGGATCCAACACCCAGCAATCACCCGTAAACTCATCATTGTGAAAGGAGGAATCCTCATTTCACCTATGATAGTTCTTTCAACCATGCCAGGAATCGCACCTGGGTCATTTAACTCACTAGATAGACATTATACCTTCTGAATTAAGGTGTCAGGACTGCAATAACTTAAAATTATATATATTTTGACGTTTTTTTACTTATTATCTTAAAAATATTTTTTTTACAGTGTCCTGAATTGAGACTTTTTATTACGTCAGTAAGCAAGGTCTTGCCGTGTTTGTTTCAACAGAAAAAGTCCATCAGGTGTTTATAGATATATCAAAAAAACTATTCTCGAAGTTTTACTCAAATAAATAGACACATATAAGATGTGTGCTTACACCAAAAAATTTACATCAGTCTTTCTTCTTCTGTAAATTGATTCTTATGTAATTTTATGAAACAACTTGTGATATTCAAAAACTATCTGACAAAATGATATTCCTGAGTTTATAAATCTTTACAGGATCACACACTTAATAGTTTTGACAAAAAACTATATTTTTTTAGAATACACATACATAGTGAAATTCAATTAAAAATGGCTAGACACTAAAATGGGTAGCGTAAAGAATGTTACCTATGTCCTCATGGATTAATTTGGTAACGTGACAAACAAGGTAAAATATAAATGGAAAGATAAATAGTTAAACAATTAATAAATTTGTTTTAAAACAGAAATAATAAGAATTAGGTTTACAATAAAGTTACAAGATTACAAATTTGAAGCTTGTTTCAATTAATAACACTTTGTGAAATTTGATTGTCTTGCTGTAGCTACAAGAACTAAGATGGAGCCAGGATACATGTGGGTTTTTTCTAAAGGAGAAAACAATTAAGTAGTTATTAACAATTGGTATTGGACAAGATATACATATATGCTTAAGGCAAAATCCTTAAAACACTTTGGATAGTGAAAACAATAGAAAGATTTACAGATAACAGTGGTTGATGGCTAGCAAACAGGTGTCGATTAACAGGTATTATGGCTGGTCCCTTTCCCTATAGGTGGTGCCAGAGAATTCAATAGTACAAACAATATTGATTGGAATTACACTAAAAACCACTCAAAAACAATAAGAGACAAAAGGGTATTATTTGCGCGGACCCCATATGGCACAAGTGGAGTTCCGTGGTTTGCTCACCCAAGCTAATACCACACGTGAAGCGTGACTAATTGAACAACCCAAAACATAGAACTCTATAAACCCAACTGGGATTTGGAAACAAGACAGACAACCTGGTTGTAGCCATACAAATATTAAACAAATTCACATGACGTCCACGGCGTCATGAGAAACATTCACTCAGAATAAATAAATGGAGCTTGTGGAGTTTCGTAAGTCTATGACTAAGACCTTACTACATTTGAAGCCAAAGGCTAATAATTTAAAGGCTGTATCATAAAGATACAGAGAAGCACAGTCGCTAGGACTGGTATACCAAGTTTACGAGTTTCGTTAAATACTAGTCATAATGACACTTATCGTTCATACAAGAGAATACAAAATTTAATCAATTAAATTAACCTTTTAATTCTGAAGTCAACAAGACTTGAAATTGTTTTAACTGTCTCTTTGACATAGTATAAAACTTTCCAACAAGTGAAAATCGTTTACAAAAACTAGACTCTTAAGTCAGACGAACTCAATGATGTTGCCAGGATATCTAAGTAATTGAAGAATATCCTCCTGGCCAGTGCGGTGTTGGATCCGACGGACGAGACTCCATTGTCACCGGATTTGAAGTATAGCCTCATGGCTGGTATGGCGGTGCATCCGACGCCCGAGACTCCAATGTCACCGATTTCTTAGTTGAGTTAAGTTGTAGAGGTTCCTTCTTTGATTCTGGGTTGTAGTAGTTTGCTATAATGTGAGCCTGAGTAGTAGCCCTTTATATACCCTAGAATCTGACTTGAACGGAACAAAACAAAATAGGTGATAAACTTAGAATCATATATAGAGAGAGATATGGATGAAAGCAAGGTGAAAGGGAAACAAAGGAGGGAGAACAGCTTGCGGGGAAGGGGGAAAACATGTTTCCTTGGATGGCCACTAGTCTTCTCTGAAGGGCAAGAGGGTCACTGGGTCGAGTTCATTCTACACTTCTTTCTTCATTAGATGTTGTAATGAAAGCACGTGTGGCTGAAGTGAGGCTGCCATTATTGATTTTTTTTTCTAACCTGTGGCGAACAAATCCAAGAACATAGCGAAATGGTGAGTAGATACCGAAGAATCTTATATTTAAATATATCAGTTTTAATTATGTTCTATAGATTCAGCTATTATTTTTATGAGAATTTGGGATATATACGTCCTTTTACAATGTTTTCTTGTAGGCAGCATGGCAAATCTATGTGAATCCATACGACATCATCCAATGACAAAGGGTATGCGTTAAAGCATTTTATTCATAAATATAATAATGTTAATCCTCTTCTTTGATATCGGCTACAGTATTTATCAAAAGACAATATCTTTAGAACAACCACGTGTTTCAATTTAGGGAGACACGTGATTGGATCTGACTCCATCTAGTCAGGGAAAATAAACTTTGAGATAGATTACTTTTAAATATGTTAATATTACTTCTTTCTTTCGTTTATATTGTCGTAAATTATCAAAATATTGGTATTCAATTGTAGCTGTCCAATCTTCCTGATTGACATGCTACAAGAAAACTTATTTTTTCAACGTGAACAAATAGTTTCTTGGGAAAATAATAGTTTATTTTAGGTGTACTATTTAAATAAGCACCACTCTATACATTACTTTATTTATTTTGTATTCTTAAAAAGGTAGGTCTTGGTGTATGTTGATCACAACGCATAGCTAATGATAAATAGTTTATAGCTAACAGTGTACAAATATTTATTAAATATATACACTGGTTTATATATAAAATTACTGATTAAAGACTGTATTAAATCAATTGTATTTTATTAATTTAAATTTGACTTAACTCCTGAGGAATTACTATAATAGTAGCGTTATTATGCTATTTTTTTTAATGACCTAAATTAAGGGGTGCCTCTAATATTAAATTAAATTTGGTTAATATTTAGTTTTGATATTATTACTGTCGTAAGTATTATTCAATCGTAGTCATTGACGTTAAAACAAAGAAAATTCGCTAACAACAAACACGTATGAGCTACCAGAAGAAATTTCCAACATTAATAGAAGGTAGTTTCCGTCTTTCTACTGAGGCGTTTAATCGGCTATTATAATCTCTTCTAACACTCCATTGGCAAATACTTGGACTTCTTATGCTCAATTCAATACATAACGGATATAAATTTAAGGTTAACCGCTACGCTTATAGCACCATGCACAATACACTAACAGGCGTGTAGCTAGAACGTATTGTAATACGTGGCGCTAAAAAAAAACCCTATAAATTAAGTATTTATTATAAACGCGTTGATAAAAGTATTAAATTTCAACCATTTTTGCGTACTATGTGCTCTGTACTAATCGCTATTAGCTAGTATAGCTTACTCTCCATTTGGGCTATCTGAAAATTTAACATTATTCTGGTAGGAGTAATTAAGGTTGAATATAGAAGATTTTTAGCCAAGTTTGCGTGGAGATAAAGAGTGTAAAACAATTTATAAAATGATCCAACAGTACACTCGATCAGAATTCGAAGCCGGATCTGGTAATAAATTATACTTTTTTTGCGATAGTGACGCATTTAACCATTTGACCACTAAAGTGGTCTCATGTATCATCTGATCATTCCCGTTCTAATTGAGGATGGATTTGATTATCGTTTGTTTATAGCTACTATTTATAATGCATCAAGGTTAAACTGTTATTAGAGCTTGAATTAATTATGAGGTAGTAAAGGTAATAAACACAGAGGACAAAGGAAAGCATATCTCACGTGACGGCTGGCCATAGTTTGAGCCATTTAAATAAACATGCTTTAATTACACCGAGGGTAGATAATCATAAATGGAAGGATACACCAACGTTCAAAGGATTAACTATTGTTTATATAATTCTGGTGATTAAATGAAGTACTAAACTTGTAGGCACGTGGACTAAGGGTTCAGTCCCATCTTGTCTGGTTTGACAAGGAAGGGAAGGCTGTATTTCAGATTCTTCAAGAAAATATAGATGTGTTTTCCTAAATGATCTCCTATTCTGATCTCACACAAATGCAGGTACACTTTATCTAAATTACACTTTACTTATAACTGCCCAACATGTGTAGATATACGTAGAAACCCGTCTAGGTAGAGGAAATACTAATAATAGTAAAACATGAGTTTAGCCTTGCTTACGCTATAAAAGTACTGCTTCGACATGCCATGGTAATAATTTAACCCGTTAGACTGTACTAAATCAGCCCCATGAACTAATAAAACTTTTCTTCCCATTTTACACATACTTTGGACTGTCAGTATTGTTAGGCTAGCTTAGTTTAGGTTAGGTTAGGCATGGATCACAGTGAAATAGATAAATATAGGTAAACAATAGCCAGGGTCAAGCTACACCAACATGAGGCCGTTGTCCTTGCCGGTCCTTAGGTAAAGAACTCGTCTCGGGACCAGATTTTCGTGGGTTCAAACCCATTTGAAATCTAAGGATCTTTCTTGAACGATTAAAATACTCAACACAACTTCCTTCGGAATATTAGTAAAGCCGTTGATCCCATGTTGGTTGAGGTATGTAAGAAAACCCCGACATCAGTGGGAAAATACCTTTCCCGTAAGCGTGCACAAAATAAAATATAATTTTTTATATATTTAATTGTTAATTATTATGAATCATTTATTATAACATGAACCACAACAAAAACTATTATAACTATAGAAATATATATTTATATATATTAATAAAAATTAATAAAACGTATTTGTAAGCGAAACCCAAACTTTTTGAAATTAGAATTATTTTTTTTGCAACAATTAACCCCCACCTTCATGTTTGTGACATTTAAAAGGTTTATTAAAAAAAGAATTACTTTGTGTCGATTGATTAAAATGTGAATGCATGGTTATTTTTTAATGTAGTTTTGACAATCAATAATTAGCTAGGCATTGATTAGAAAAACGCTTCTATTGAACTCACTTTTTTATATTGTAAGATCTAATTGTGTTATATGCTATGTATTTATTTGTACTTTAAAAAAATCCCTTGCTCATTTATATAGAGAATCGGTATGATGAGGGATTTTACTAAAAAAAATCTATTTGTTGTTGAGAAGAGAGAAGGGAAAAAAAGGAAAATTTAAATTATAAAATAACAGTAAAAAAATATCGTGTAATATCACAGTGAAACCCTTATGGTGATTATCATATTAAAAACTGAATGTGAAAAATAACAGTGAAAATACCACTTTAAAAACTCGCAGGTTAGCATAACATTGAAAACTTCACTTTGAAAGTCATAGTAAATATACCACTTATAAATCAATATTGAAACTTTCAATTTAAAATATACATTGAAAAACTCACATTAAGAATTCTAGGTGGATATTTACAAATCTACTATCAATCTAAGTTGAAATATATATTGAACATTTTACATACAACACAATATTGAAAATCTACATTAAAACCATCAGCAAAATATCCTCGTTCTATAAATTCATTTGTAACCCAAAGAGAAAAGTTTCACTTGTAAAGCCAGTGTATAAATGCAGCTTTGAAAGTATACGTGAAAATATAAGTGAAAAACTACATCGTTAAATCCACGTTTAAAATCATACCTGTTATACAGAACCAAGCAAGATTCTAAAGGTGATCTAATCATCAGCGGCGTGGTAAAGCTAGAGTCATAACATCCTGGAGCATGCGGGAGCCACTGTGGGCAAAAGTTTATTTTAGTAACCTAAGAAAAAATCAATAGGAGGCTAGGAAAAAACGTTACAAAAGATAAACTATTTTTACGGTTCGACTGAAGCAACCTAACCTTCTGGCTGAGATTAAGGTTTCATTACCAGGGCTGTATGTGAACTTTAAAAATTTAAAGTAACAGTTTCCTTCTGTGACATATGAGCCCGTTGACGTATTTGAAGTAGAGGATAATGCTTTTGAAAATCCCGGGACCCCATTGTTCCCATTAAGGAACGCTATTCCGATTTAGCAACAAGTAAAGAGGGAACCGTCGCTCTACACATGTTATTTTGCTTTTGTTCGAAAGCCGATACATACTATCGGAGATTCGAAACTTTTGCGAGATTGAATTTTAATGAGCACATATAACATCATGGCCTCTTCTCATTCTAACATATTTTGCATCTCTTTTAAAATAAAAAGAAACTAAATACATCTGAGTATATTTTAAAATAATTTCATTTTGAGTTAATTTATGTGTTTATTCTAGATTCATATCGTTAAAAACTTGTCAAAACCAAAAGTGCAAACCCCGATTTAAGTTTCTTTGTTTTTTAACTAACATTTATGGAAAATACTTTTACATAGAATATATAAATTGATAAAAAACGCTATTTTTTGACAAACTATATTTATTAAGAATTTATAACTCGACAAGAAATGGGATATTTTGAAGATCCGATTGACGAAAAAAAATTATATCATCAATAATGAGGGGGTTAAATATGAGAAAAAAATATGTTGACCCAAAAATATTAGCTTAATCAACCTTATATTTTATTAAACTAGTTATTACTTCGATGAAAAATTAAATTATTCGTGAAGAAAATTACCAAAATCATAGTCAAAGAAAAATATTTGAAATGAATAATCGTACACAAAAGGTAAAAATAATGTTTTTAAAATAAAATAGCCCAAGCATAACGATCAAAATTAAAATATAAATTCATTTTAAAGATAATTTCTTAAAAAATGTGTTTCTATTCTTATAAACGAAGCGAATTCAAACGGATTGGTGCCAGTTTGTTTGAATCTGTGATGTAGAATGTTTAAAAGTAAACATCCAGAATAACAGACACACAGAACAAATCTATCTTATGGATCCTTACATCAAAGTTATGTTTATTATAATAAAAATCATATAGATCTTTAGG
The DNA here is from genome assembly GCA_901482245.1 of Timema douglasi. Lineage (NCBI taxonomy): Eukaryota > Metazoa > Arthropoda > Insecta > Phasmatodea > Timematidae > Timema > Timema douglasi. Next base: position 97,498 of record CABEEJ010002728.1, read on the forward strand.
AAAAAATTAATTTGTATTTGGGTTGAAATTCTCTTGTTTGTTTTTATCTCTTAGGTCCAAATATCTGCCTCATAATTTTGTTCTTTAAAATCTCTCAATTTATTATTCTGTTACAGAGCCAGGGATCTCGATTCACATACGTAATTTATAATATAATATTCTAAAAGAGAATAAGAGTCTTGTTAATATATTTGGTTACATTTCTCTTTAATTATAAAAGATTAAAACGATACTATAATTTGAATCAAAAGATGAAATACATTTTTTTTAAATTGGAATAAGCTGTATTTACAAAAAGATAAATCAACCATTTTTTGTACATTGCGCATATACGAATATTATTAACTTTAAATAGCATACATAATATTTAAATATTTTTTCTTCATTTTTAACCACCACATTTTACTACCCGTCTGGTTAGCTACGCTAATTAGTAGGCATGAGTTAGCATAAAAGTAGACATATTTGCGTTGAAGTAGGAAAGGAAACGATTTAGGGAATAACACCCTAAGTATAACCAGCTATGATTTCAAACCTCGACACCATCATCATCGGCAAACCCAATTCTGTGAGCCTAATACCTTATTCCCATACCCACTCATGTGGGTGATCATCCATTAAGGCTAACATAGATAAATATTAATTTGCAATTTTTTTTAATTAATGAGGTATGAACCAAATTTAAATAAAACTTTACAAGAGGACTCCATTTTCCGTGCAATTAAACTTAAGTAATCTTAATAAAGAAATTTTCATTATAAACTCTATGAAATTATTATAAATAAAATGCATGTTTTTTTAAAGCTTAAGTTCTTAGCTTGGCTGCGAAGAAAGAACACATTTTTACTCATTAGCTGAGATAATTAATAAAAGTTATAGTAATGAATACAAAGTCGGGAAGAAACATTAGGGAAACGATGAAATGGAAAATATATTTCTAGGAAAATAAAAAAAGTAAAGCTCATGGAACCATAGGACTACAATTTTAAACAAACAAAAACGTGAGCAATATTAATTAAATTAACTCTCAAGAATAATATAAAATTGTTTCAAATATTATCGAATTGCTTTAATATACTATTTTATATACTTATATCTAGGCTTTGTCATCAGGTAATAGGATTAGTTAAGATAATATGATGAGTAAACTATATTACATCCAATTTTAGATAAATGACTAAACAATAAGATAAAACTGCGCAAAAAACTAAAGATCTAATGTCATATATTTCTATTTACATATAAGTATACTTTGTATTCATGTATTAACAGTAAATAAGCTAACATGATGAGTAAACCATCCAATTTTTAATAAACGACTAGTAGATAGAACTATATATTTTTTAACTTACCATTTTAATAGCACACCCAAGTTCATATACGTACACTAATGAGAGTAGGTTTGAGGAAAGTATAGCTTATAGAAGGTGTAACTATATCTGAGTAGGGGAAAAACGGCTTTCATGTACCCAACCGAGATTTAAACCTTGACCAACCTGACACTGCCAAACAAGACCAGAAGTCCAAGTGCCAAGCGATGTGGGTTGTATAAAGTTAATGTTGCAAATATGCATGAATATCGTGTCATACATTACACATGTAAAAAAATCTGAACTTAGCTTTCTTTTTTCTTTTTTGTAAAAGTTAAGCTTCTTGCTTTATAAATAGTTTAGATGAATATATTTACCAACTACACCAATTTGTAGGCCTACGTCATAGATTAAATCAGAATAAATATAAAATCACCAAAACTTTCGTGATAGCTATATTTTTTCTTAAACGTATAGCATATTCTTTTATTTGATAAAACTGCATTGTTGGTCACATTGTCCCATTCGTCAATCTAACAAGAGACTGGATTGCCAGAAATTGGGATATTGAGGCTCAAATCTTATCAGGGTGCACAAAAAGATATTGGTCCTTTCTCTCTGGATAATGCGGGTCACTTTTCCTAAGCCACATTCCTCACCACTATTCCTTAAGTTAGGCTTTAAACAGCTGAAAAACAGTTTAAAAATATTTAACCGCATGATATATATTTGATTTTCTTCTTAAGGCAACATCCCAAAGCTTGGCTGGATGTTATTTCTCTCCATATGTAAATGGGCATGCTACCTGCACCATCTAGTAGAAATCATATATACTAAAATAATTCAGGAAGTTTGGTTGCCTTCTACACTGATATTCATTGAGCAAGCATGAAAGGGCCTAAAAGTTTTCTACGGAAGGTATGTTCACAAACCTTCCAAGGTTCTTTTCATGCCACAATCATCATGGGACCGCCGGCTTTACTTCTCCTCTGAAGGAAGTTATACTTTACATGTTTATCGCCCAAGAAAATTTCATCAACATCGGCTGTGTTCGAACCTAAGAACATTGGATCCTGAAGTGAGTACTTTACTTATAGACCACCCAGGTCTACATTTATTGCATAAATCTATATTAATATTCAAACGGGAAGATTGGTATTTTAGAAAATGTAGGTCACAGCTATCGTCATGAATTATATGAAAACCATTCAACATAATATAATATCAGCTGAACTTTCAAAACTTGAACACAGCATAGCCATAGCTTGCATATAATAGCTAGATGAGCTGAGATATCTCATCACTGAAGCAATGTATCAAGTTCATGTGCATCGAAGTAAATTAGTGCTCCGATAATTAGAGAGGATAGAGCCGTTTGCCTGAGCGGCAAATACCAAACCATTGCCCAGGGGTGTCTAAATGCTCCACTAAACATATTGTATGCCAGTGTTTCTGAAGCTAGGATTATAAATAAAGGTTTGTTTGTCTATTTTGTTCAGTAAAGACTTGTAGTATGAAACAAAGATCGTTTTAATGCATTTGTCCTGTTAAAGACATCTTAATCTAGTGTCAAATGGTTAATTTTTAGATAAATTATCTTGGAAAGAACATGCACTCTTTTAAAGCAAGGATTATTTCCAAAGTATTCTTCCAGTGAAGGACATGTATTATAGTAAAGAAAAGCTTGTTTCTAAATAATTCTTCCTGGAAAGGACATTTGTTCTAATGAAACACGGAATGTTAAAAAGTATTTGTCCTGGAATACACATTTATTCTTGTGATACAAGGCTTGTTTCTTAAGAAATTTACTGATGTAGTGAAAATATTTATTTTTTTATGCTCAAAGCATCTTACTCCTGGCGCGGGACATCCAAATACTTAAACTGGTGGAGCAGATATGAGTAATAGGTAGGAAAAGTTTAAATACTGTAAGATTTTGGCAACTCATCTCGTACATCTACTAATTATGCTAGTTTTATAGGTATTAGGAAGAGTGAATTTTAAAGTAGGGGTACCCGAATTTGATTGAAGGAAGAAAGAATAATTTAGAACAAACCACTCACACTTCACTCAACCATAATTATAACCCCTTTATTCTGTTATTGACGGTCTATTATCATGTAAAAGTGAGGCGCTAGTCCATCCAAGTGGGTTATTACCACTCACTATACAAGTCTGTAAAGCCCCAGGAATAAAACGTATATTAGTTAGACAGTACAGCTTAAACCAGTCAACGCATCGCATTGTGGCTTTTTGAAGTATTCATTAAAAAATACAGATAAACTAAAACCAGTGGATCTATTTTACAATATATATCTTTTAACACAGTTAAAAATAATTATTCTGAAATGAAAAATCAAGTTTTATAATTAAAATTTACTATTTTAAAATGAAGAAGTTGACTTAAATAATAGTTTTGGCTCGAGCATAATCTTGTATCTAATAACCCAGTTTATCTCTCGTGAGATAGGTTTCTAATATAGTGCCCTTTTCTTGTCCCTAGGTTTGGGCTACCCTTGCATACATAACTGCCAATCCTTACCCCTACCCCCTTTTCCGCACCCCTCCTAGCATATCCCAAAACAGTATGCATGTAAAGGTATTATAGCAATAATCAATAACTGAATATCTTCACAGATGGTATTTAGCATAGTTCAGCTCTAAAACTATGAAATCAAATAGCCAAAGCTATTATTTATGCTTTTTACCGAGGAATACTCCATCTAGACATTATATTCTGAAAATTAAAAAATCACACTTGGACACGGGAATCTAATCCGGAACCTTAGGATTAGTACGCCAATTTTCTAACCAATGAGCTATTGAGGATTCATTCCGTGTAAAGGATCATTTTTCACTCATATTTTAAGGCAGAGTCTATGATGGACATGTGGAAATTATAGGCTACAATGTGATATCTAGATAGAGTAATCCTCACTAAAAAGTATAAATAATAACTTTGGCTATTTGCTTCTTAAAATGCAATCCCTTACAATGAATAATTGTACACGTGGCAGCATTAAGCCAACTACCAAGGCGGATGTGGCTGCGTTATCTGATAGCTCATGATCTTAAGGGCCCGGTCAATGGTCGTAGGAAGTGAAGAGTCGCTTCAGCGCCAGCCCCCAATTGACGGTAACTGAAGAAATCAATTGAGTTTTACCTTGTCTCTGTGGCTCAGTCAAATCTACAGTGTTGCTAGAGCTATTGGCACCTTAGAGCCCCCCTCTACTCC